>PGWS01019502.1:0-16901 GCA_002896235.1 Cicer reticulatum
CACAATAATTTTGAAAAGCATCATTTTGGAATTCACCTCCATGATCACTTTTTATTGAAACAATTTTCTGATCATTCTCATTTTGAACTAAAGCAGCAAATTTCTTAAAAATTGAGAATGTATCACTCTTATGAGCCAAAAAATAAGTCCATGTGAACCTTGAGTAATCATCAACCAGCACATATCCATACAGGTTTCCACCTAAACTCTTAACTTGGGCAGGTCCAAAAAGGTCCATGTGAACTAGTTGCAAAACTCTATTTGTTCTAACCAAGTCTATATAGGGAAATGAAGTCTTAACCATTTTACTCTTCTCACATGAATCACACAGTCTATCTTTAGAAAACTTCCTATTTGGTAGACCTAAGACTAGCTGTTTGCTGACAAGTTTATTCAAATGATTTATATGTATGTGAGCAATTCTTTTATGCTAAAGCCATGTTTCATCTGAATTGGATAACAAGCAGCATATAGCACTTGGTACATAATTGAAATCTAACATGTAAATGTTATTACTTCTGTCACCAACTAGCTTTATGTGTTTGTCATCTTTATGCTCAATAACGCAAGATTGTGATGAAAAACTTACTTGAAAACCTTTATCACATAGCTGACTTATACTCAGTAAGTTGTGTTTTAATCCTTCAACATATAACACATTTTTGATTACTGCAGTTGACTCATTGCCTATGTCACCAATTCCAATAATCTTTCCTCTGTTGTTGTCACCATATTTGACAAAACCTCCTTCCTTTAATGTCAAGGACAGGAATTTGGATTTGTTCAGCCTGTAATGGTGCTTTGAGATCTATCTAAATACCATGAATGCTTCGTGGATGTCCAGCACACCTGCAACATACAATCAGAATTTTGTTTTAGGTCCCCAAACACAGATCTCTTTGCTATCCAAACTTTCTTCCATCCTCTATTGGCTAATTTTTTAAATTTGCAATTTGACACAAAATGTCCCTTTCTGCAACAGAAATGACATTTGCCATCAATATAAGCTTTCCTGGTTTTGGTGATGGTTTTGTTTTGGTTTTTTGTAGTCTATTTTTTGTTCATGCAAATTTGTAGGCATTCTGACTTAGTGACCAGTTTTAACATTCTAGCATGTAATTGTCTTGTTGTCCATAGTCTTGAGCTGGATGGTTTCTGAATTTGTTTGTTTTCTTCTTCAGAAATTTTCCTTGATTTTTGAAAGCCAACGATTCAGGCTCTTCAGTTTCAACTGCTTGATTTTCTGAGAGCTATTGATTCAGTTTTCGTTGTGGGTTTTGGACTTTCAGGATATCCTTTCTTTTTCGGTTTCCAGTTTGATTTCCAGCGATGCAGTTCCGATTGTCATGTTCCGTATGTTTTTCCCCATAATGGTTGCTGTTGTCATCTTTTGCTAGATTTTAGATTCAGCTATAGCAGTTATTTTGGCTGGCCATTCTCGGTTATGACACCTATATTTCCGATCTGCTGTTATTCTCCACTGTTTTTCCCCAGTGATGAAGGTTGTTTATATCGTCTGTAAGATCACTTTATAGATTCATTCTTAGCTTCATGCTGAACAATTCGTATTCATGCATAAGTGTATTTACGCGAGATCTTTGAATCTGTGGTTCCTTCATGTGTTTCTTGAAGAATTGTATCACATTCCTTGCCGTGTTGCATTTGATACCTATAGAATTCTTTCTGCACCAAGCGATGTTATAATGTTAGCTTTAGCATTACTAATACTTCTTTTAATCGTTCAGACCATTTCGGCTCTGGGCTTGGGAATCATCGAGTCATTTGTTCCTGCAATCTTGGGAATGTATGGGCCATTTTCAACAGCGTCAAGGATGTCTATGCCACTGGCTTCTAGGAATATCAGCATCCTGTGCTTCCAGTACATATAAGCTGTTCCATTGAATGCTGGAGGTCTTGCTAGTGATGCGCCTTCTCCCGAAATAATCAGTTGAGGCCATATTCATTTATGAGTTTTACCTCTCGAAAAGTCAAGCTCTGAGGCCAATTGTTGATTATTATGACCTCGAAATAATCAGAATATATGAGTCTTTAATCAAATTAAAGCAATATTACATACACAGCGGAATTATAATGCGGCATACACGATTAGCAATTAAAAGTAAAAAGATAAAGGATAGAATGCACCAAGATTTATCCTGGTTCAGTTGTCAACGAGACAACCTACATCCAGTCCTGACAATCCAACTGGATTTCAGCTTTTTCTCCAATAGAAAGAATTGTGAATTGTTTACAGATTGTCCAGTTTCCTCGAAACCTATCTATCTATCACAATTTCTTTCCTATTTCTCACCCCTTGATCCTTGTAGTCACTCAGCAGACTCACACAAAATCAAAGTACGACTCCTTCTTGATGAGGCCTCTCACCCAAGAAGATTGCCACCAGTTTCTAGCTGGATTTCTAACAGTCGTTTTCTTTACAAAGTATTTATTTCAAGCAGAATAACAGAAATACAAAAAGAAGTCTTCAATCTTGAATCAATGTGTCTTCTCACGAATCTGGTTATTCAATGATGGATTATGAGAACATTGTCTTTTCTCTCAAGAATACTTTTTCAGATCTCTCAATGATTATGGTTAATCTTTTTGGCTTTAATCTGAAAAAGCAATATTAGAATGTTAACAATGTGTTGTATTGTGTTAATGAGAGTTTTTGAGTGTTAATGAGAGAATATGAGTGTTAATGAGAGTTTTTGAGTGTTAATGAGAGAATGATTGAAAACAGTTTATATAGTTTCTGAAAAACACTTAATAAATCGATTTGCCAATCGATTCATTAAAGTTATAAAACAGGTCTAATCGATTTGCCAATCGATTATCGCGGGTCTTGTTTTTCTTGAATCTTGAAACTACATAAGCCAATCGATTCTTTAAACAAACTCTTTTCAGTAAATTATGTTCAGACTTATATGCATCGATTTCATAATCGATTGCAGGTGTTTTGTTCAAAGTGAAAATCACACCAATCGATTACTTAATCGATTTACTAAGTCTCATAATCGATTTACAAATACTCAGAATCGATTTGGTCACAAGCTCAAAGTTCACTGTGATTTCAAAAAGGTTCTTTCAATCAATTTGCCAATCGATTCTGTTCAAGACAGTGACTTAGCTATTTTGATGTTAATCGAAGTGCCAATCGATTTGTTTGTATTTGCCTGAAACGTTCTTACCTGATATTTAGTTCAATCGATTTCCCAATCGATTGCAACCAAACTTAACATGATTGAAATTATCACAATAGATTGTCCAATCGATTGTGTTTGTCACAGGTCAAGTTATTTTTCAAATATTATCTAAGCAATCGATTTGCCAATCGGTTACCCTAGAAATTGGATTCTCACTGTGACTTGATCAATCGATTTCCCAGTCGATTGGTTTCAATCAGTTTTACTTTGTGATGTGTACAATCGATTAGCTTGTAAAACAGGTTGCCACTAACTTGTGCAATTTTCATTTCTAAGTTGTCTGCAAGTCGATGGCTTAATCGATTGATACAATCACAACGACAGCTTATGTTTCCTTACACCCTTGTTATGAAATCGAACTTTCCCCATCGATTACTCAGTCAATAGTCAACTTTTGTGTTGATTTCTTGTGTCCAAGCAATTTGTTTCAAGTGTGTAAGATTGGATTGTTGTTCCTGAAATCCTGCTCAATTAAAATGTTAGATTTATCATATGATGTATGAACATTGTATGTTTTGTTAATTATGTCAAAATTAGGATTCAAAGGACTAAGTCCAACAGAGTATGTAGTAAATAACAAATGTATATGTTTTATGACCTAAACGCTAAAGTGATCATATAGTCAAAGATGTGACTTTTATGAAAATAGATTCTCTTCAAATCGATAAATAGTGAGGGCCTCCGAAGTCATGCTCCTATATAGAGCACTGAAAACAAGAAACAAAGGCGAACAAGAACCTCAAAGAAGTAAAAAGCAAGTTGCTAAAGATTATGGACTCGATTATACGACCTATACTTCTAGTGATTTTAGGAAATATTCCAGAAGCTTGTCGTCTTTGGATGAAGAATCTATGTCAAAAGCTTATTAAACAATTAGGAGGATTCTCTGAGTTTAACAAAACCTGACATTTAGTAGACGTTGGACTCTTATTGCAACTCGCGATAGTTGGCAAAATGGATTTTGAAAAGAAACTTAAACGCAATGAAAGCTGTGATAAAATAAGGTTCGCTTGTATTCAAAAGTTTAGACATACACAGCAAATATAGATATTTTCAACACTTTTCATGAACACCAGAATTAAATCCATTAGTATACTAATTCATTTGTTGTTATTCATAATTTGGTGGTACATCATTGTTAGTAAAATTGCTTTTAAATGGTGACTCGCTAAGAGAAACCTATATGAAACAAAATTTTGTGATTCATGAACAAAAAACAAGAGGTGTGTAATGTTAAAGTTAAATAGTGTAGTCTTTGCATGGTCTTAAACAAGCTGTTAAGCAATGACATGAAATTGACAAACTTGATTATAATCGAATGTGTTTAAAAGATTGAAGTGACAAATAAGTATAAAAAATTTAAAAATGACATTTGCCACTTATCATATGTCTCTATGTAAAAACTTACCAATATTTGGTTCAAAACATCATAACTTGTAATAACTGTGAAATTATTTGTGTAACAACTTTTATATAAAGACCTCGAGAAGCGATATTTATTTTGATCAAGACTTACTAGGTCAAGAAAGTGAAATCTTTTGGTATCAAGTTTTACTATGTTGAAGAAATCTTAAAGAAATACAAATACTTTGAATGTAAACCTGCTTGCACCATATGACAAGATGTGAAATTTTTCAAAAAACACTGGTGAATGTGTTAGACAAATTGAATATATGAGATCATGGCGACCTTAAGCATGCAACTGATTGTTACTAGACCAGACATCGTCTACGTCGTGGGACTATTGTGCAGGTTTATCCCAGTAGACCTAGTATGAAGTATGACATGCTATTGAGAGAGTCATGAGAAACCTTAAAAGGACCATGAATCTCACATTACATTATCAAAAAATTTCTTACCGTCGTTAGAATGATACAATGATGCTGATTAGAATACTTTATCAAAATGATCCCAAAACAACAAGTGCCTAATATTTAGCATATGGTGGAGCGTATCTTAGAGATTGAAGAAACAAGCGATTTAGCCCTATCCAAATGGAGTTTTGAAATGATAACACAACAATTGCTAGTGGAAAAAAGCGAGTTGGTTGAGATGCTTGCTAACTGAAATTCCTATTATGAATAAGTTGTGGCACTATGTGCCCAGAGGAAATATTGAGTTGTTGTGCGGACAGCAAGACGTTCTTTCAAGCTGTTGCTAGAAGTGAATTTCGGTGAAGTCAGGTCTGCTTTGCTCCCTGGTGAAGGACATATCGATAATGATATTTATCGGAAACGTTAAGAAAAACCATCGAAGTACATTGCGCTGATACTTTCCTAATTTTATTATTCGATCGATTAGTCTAACTGTTCGCACCTGCAAAGTGTGAAGAACAGGTCTGATGTAGAAAAGTTATGTGTCAAATGGGAACCTTGTATATCCTTGGTTCATTTAGGTGACATTGCACTGCTAATCCAATCAATCCAAGTGTATATTTACTCTCAAAAATATAATAATCTCTCTTTTCATGATGAAAAAAATGCATTATGAGCTTAAAATGGAGACTTGGCACTGTATGTAACGATCTGAACGAGATCTTAGGTGTGTGTACTCTCTTAATGCAATCATAGCTGAGAGTTAAGGGACATACGTAATCATTTCAAGAGCAGCTATCAGGAACTTTGGTTTGTAGTAAGTAGTAACTGTTCTACAAGATCTTTAGCAGGATATTAAGTCAAGCACAAATAACAATTTTATTAAAACTCACTGATGGCTGTTGTCCATTTCATTCAAGAACAATTTCTGCACACCAGAACTGATGGCTAGATCAGCATGCTAAAAACATTACAGATTGAGTTTGTGTGTATTAAATGATTAATACTGAAGAGAAGACAATTCTTTATAGAATGGATTCATGATATAATTTTCTCTAAGTTATTGACTCTGGTCTGACCTTGGATCCTATTCCAATTTCATAAAATGCAGGTTCTCTTGATGGTGAGCCTGGAATGGATGTAAATTCCTCTATTGGACTCACATCTAACATATTTTAGATACGGTGTAAGTAGAAATAAATATCATAACAATAGGTTAATGGATTATATATTACATGGTTGTTCTTTTTATTGTCTGTAGAACACACATTTTCTATTTGCAAGAATAGACATTTCTATTTGTGTATTATTAGTACTTTGAAAAATAAAAATTAATAATTAATTTAATAAAAAATTAATAATTAATTTAATAAAAAATTAATAATTAATTTAATTAAAAAATTAATAATAATTTTAATAAAAATTAATAATTAATTTTAATAAAAATTAATAATTAATTAAATGTGTCCTTTTTCTCCCGGAAATTTTTGGAAAGTTTTTTTTGCCCTCTAACGAGTCAAAAGACAACAAGTGATCCGTTCAACTCCTCTCATTTTTGCGCAGCTGTTTCGTTGACTTGGTCAAATTGAGCACGCATCAATTTCACATATCCACTCAGTTTTGAAAAAACACCAAAACTCCGAAAAAAATATGACTTTTCTCTCTTTTCCCTTTTCAATTTCGTCCCAAATTTTTTTCTATCCCTTTACCAAAGTATTTTCCCCTTCAAAATTTCGAGTGGTCATAGTATTATACAAGTGGTCTTAACTGCCATAATTAGAGGGTATAATTTCTAAAATGGTTTTCTAGTGCAGTAGAATACCGATACAATTTAGTTGAGTTGTTTTATCATAGAGACACTGTGATTGATAGTTTGTCTTGCATAATTTTGGACAGTGCTGCGAAAGTTCTTAAAGAGAGCGACATAGTCTGCAACTCACCAGTAATATCTTCGGTGACAGGAAATTATTTTTCAAAACATGTTATTTAACGTAAAAGACAACAATTTTAAGACGTTTCTTTATACCTGATGTAGCTAAATATCACTAGAAGGGGGGTTGAATAGGGATTTTGCTGTTAAAAATAGTTTTCAAGTATTTTTTAAAACTATCCTCTCGCAGAGGATGGCAAGCTCGATGATGGGTTTTTTTTTCATATTTGAGCTGAGAGAAAAATATGAGAATAACGCACACAGTTTTTACACTGGTTCACTCAATGAAGGCTACGCCCAGTCCTCACACTCTTGTGAGATTTTACTAATGTTCAAACAGATCGACCTCTCAGTGAGGATGATTACAAATTGTGTATTCTTTAGCTTCACCAAGCTTACAATCAAGTTTCAAATATTTCCAAGTGTATCTCACGTGGAAATTACAGAGTGATATGAGAGTGATTGATTCTAAATACCTTCTCAAAGGATTTACCAAGATCTAATGTAGGATTAAAGAAAATATGAAGAGAGGATGGGTATTGCTCTTGATAGCTTTAAGATGCTTGATCTTTTTATCCAATATTGTTGTGTGTGTAATGATGAAGAGCTTGCTGCATTTTATAGAAGTTTTATGATGTTCCTTTCATGTGCTAAGCTCTTGATGACCGTTGGAATTCATTACAAAAGATCCAAGGTCTTTCATCATATTTACAGAACTGCCATCCAACTGTTCTTGGACTGGCAGATGCCACCATTGCGCATGAAGATCAGCTTCCTTGAAACTTGATCTTGAGATGTCCTTTTATATTTTCTTTCTTCAAAGAGTGTAAGGTTGTTTCTTTGACTATGTGAGCTACAACCTTTTCATAAACTTTAAGGACTGGGTTGATTTCAACTTTTAAGAGTGATGTTGAGAAGAGAGAGAGTCACCCTCTTACATATGACTGCCATCCTCCAGCCCGAAGATCAGATCTGCTTTCACATGTGAAGTCTTCCATTTTTGGCTTGTTTTTTGTTGCCTTTCTGTAACTTGACTTCTTCATGTATTCATTCGTGCAAGCACAATAAATGGTCTGATTTTAGCTTTTGCACATGTTTGATGGGTTGCTTTCAACTTTACTAAACCATCCTCCAGCCTAGCACTGTCATCCTCTAGCTAGATCTGGCCATTCTCGTCCTTTTCCTTTGGCCTTCTAACTTCTTTATTTCAAATGTTTTATTTATTCATTCTTTGAAACTATTATGCATTTCTTTAATGAATAAAAACATTTGAACTGGAGAGGACAAGTATTGTGCATATTTGAAACTTCGTCCTCTCCACGAGGCCATCCTCGGGAATTTCAATCCTTCATATTTGTATGAGATTTTTTCTCCTTTTTGCCTTAATGATTAATAACCTGTTTTCTTATATAAATTTACTCAAAAGCATAGATTAGTTATTAACCACAATCATAATCTCTTAAGTAATTTTTGTTATCATTAAAATCATTTGATAGATTTTGTCTCAACAATACCATGTCAATCGAAGAAATTACTGGATTTGGTTTGCTGCTTTGATTTCTATAAACCTTTTTGGTTTGAGGAATATCACTTCAAATGATGGCAAGAAAATATGCTATGTTTTTTAACTATGAATAATGATGTCTCTTTCTACTTACATTTGTGTGATTTTGATATTTGACATGCTAGACTTTGTCATGTCAACAAACGCGTCATTTCAAATTTAAGTAACTTAGGTTTAATTCCATAGTTGTCTTTAAATGATTTTGAAAATTGTGATTTTTGTAGTAAAGCTAAAATAACAAACAGTTCACATAAATCATTAATTAGAGAATATGAGCTTCTAGATTTGATACACTTTGATATATGTGAACTTGACGAGATTTTAACTCGAAAAGGAAAACGCTATTTTATTACTTTTATTGACGATTGTTCTAACTATACTTTTGTATTTCTAATGAAAAATAAAATTGAAGTGTTTGACATATTTATGATCTTTGTTCAGTAATGTGAAAATCAAGGTTAATAGAAAGTTAAGAGGTTTTTGGTAAAAGAGTGATAAAGGAATGCCAAAGTATGATTCTAATCCTGTTTAATTAATATTTATAAACTAGCATGACCAATCTATACCTGAAAACGATTGCCACATATCTTGCCTGAAATAAATTTTTAAAGCTGAAGAGGAAGAATAGTTAATTCTTCACTAAACTAGTTGCTTTGCTCTTATGCTTAACTCTGGTATTGGCATCTCATTGGCGAGAGAAAATTGTAGAGTGATTGTTTAAGTATGTTGATTTTGAATAGAGTTTCCTAAAAACTAAGACCGAACAGAAAACATCTATGGGATTTTGAATGAAAAGACAACACAATTTTTCTTATACTTTCGAACTTGGGAGTTTCATTTGGATTATGATTAGAATCGCATGATATTCCAAGCGAGTTAAAGCCGCCAGTAGAGCATATGAGTTGTGTGATATAATATTGAGCGTATGCAATATTCATTGAGTTATGTAGTAAACAAGCAAAATGTATGTGTTTATGACCTAAACGCTAAAGTGGTCATAGAGTCAAATGATGTTGACTTTTATGAAAATAGATTCTCTTTCAAATCGAAAAATAGTGAGGGCCTCCAAAACAAGTCATGCTCTTGTGATCGGGAGCATTGAAAATAACAAACAAGGTGAAAACAAAACCTTAAATAAGTAAGAGAGCAAAAATTGCTAAAGATTATGGACCCGATTATACAACCTATACTTCAGAAGAAGATTTTGGAAATATTCTAGAAGCTTTGTCGTCTTTGGATGTAGATCTGTGACAAGAAGCTATAAACGATTAGATAGATTTGCTAGAGTCCAGCAAAACCTGACATTTAGTAGACTTCGCCTTCTGTGTTCAACTCTGAATAGGTTGGCAAATGGATTTGAAAAAAAAAAAAAAACTTAAAACCATATGAAAACTGTTGACAAAATAAGGCTTGCTTGTATCCAAAAGTTAGACAAAGATGAAAATATTAGATATTTTTTCAACTTCATTGAAGTCACCAATACATCATTTAGGGTACTAGTTTCATTTGTTTCTATTCATAATTTGGTGGTACACCAATTGGATGTCAAAATTTCTTTTTTAAATGGTGACTTGCAAGAATAAATCCATATGAAACAAGGTTTTGTGATTCATGGACAAGAAAACAAGGTTTTCAAGTTAAATAAGTCTTCACATGATCTTAAACAAGCTCTTCAGAAATGACATAAAAAGTTTGACAACTTGATTATATCAAATGTGTTTAAAGTGACAAATATATTTATAAAAAATTTGAAAATGACATTTGCACTACCATATGTCTTTATGTAGACGACTTACGGATATTTGATTCAAACATTCATATTGTAAATACCGTGAAATAATTGTTGTGTAACAACTTTGATATGAAAGACATTGGAGAAGCGAATGTAATTTTTGGAATCAAGACTACTAGGTCAAGAAAGTGAAATACTACTATGTTGAAGAAATCTTAAAGAAATACAAATACTTTGAATGTAAATCTGCTTGCACACTATATGATCCAAGTGTGAAAACTTTTATAAACACTAGTGATGTGTTAGACAAATAAATATGGCGAGCATCATTGACCAACTTGGGCATTGCCAATGATGTACAGGACCAAAAAATCGCCTACGTCGTCGAACTATTGTGATTTACCAGTATACCTAATATGGAGCATTGAAACGCTACGGAAAGATATCATATACCTTTAAAGGACCATGAATCTCATCTACATTATAAAAATTTCCTACCGTCCTTAAGAGATAAGTGTGCTGATTGAAACAGCTTTATCAAATGATTCCAAAACAACCAGTGCTATAATTTAGCCTAACTAGTGGAGCTGTATCTTGGAAATAGAAGAACAGACGATGATTAGCTCTATTCCAATATATAGTCTGAAATGATAGCACTCAATTGCTAGTGAAGAAGCGAGCTAGTTGAGATGTTTGCTAGCTCCTTAATACACGTACCATAATAGGATTCAGTAAGTGGTCTTCTATATCAGAAGTTAGAATCAACTAAAATGAACAAACATCAACTAAAATGAACAAACATGGGGGTTGGATAGCCATCCACCATTAACTAATAGAAGAATTATCTTAATGTTTCATGTATTTTTCCTTAATTTTCTGCTTTGTTCCCTGTAAGCATGACAATGGGGCGGGTTAGAGGCAGATTTTGCCTCCTTCACCTCTACATCCTACTAATCGGAGAAAATACGCACCCGCACCTGTTTCATAGCGGGTGTGAAATTTGAATCTACATCCCTGCCCACAACGGGGTTTGGGTTTCCCCGCCCACACCCGCACCTATTTATATATAGTATTTATATATATAGTATAATATTATAAATATGTTAAATTTATTTATTATAATAGGCTTAATTGCAGTTTTGGTCCTCTCATTTTAGCTAAATCTTGAAAGTAGTCCCCCCATTTTGTTTCTCTCCAGTTTTGGTCCCCCAAACAGAATTTTGGTCCAAAATTTGATGAAATTTCATTTTTTAAAGCCGTACTACACCATTTATGATCATATATATCAGGTACAATTGTTGCAAATGAGATCTTGAGACATTGTGTGACTTAAATAAATGCAAATAAAATGAATTTTCATGAAGTTTTGGACCAAAATTCTGCTTGGGGGACAAAACTGGGAGAAACAAATGGGGACTACTTTCGCGATATCAGCCAATAGGGAGACCAAAACTGCAATTAAGCCTTATAATAATAATAAAATAATTATTATTAAGATTAATATAAAATAAAAAATTATTTTCTATAGAGATAAAGATTATAATTTGTATGTTTAAAAAATATTGAGGATATTTTAAAATATAATTAATTATATATATATATAATTGAAAATTCAAAAATTACTATAATAATACTTGCAGGGTTGGTTCGAGTGCGTGTGCGAGGTGGATATCATCACCCCAAACCTGTTCCCGCCCTCGAAATTAAATTTCGAGGAAAATCCGCACATGTATCCAATCAAAGCGGATTTTCCTCGTCTAAGTCAGTCGGGTTTGGGTGGATATCCACGAGTGCGGATTATATTACCATATTTAGTTTCCTGAAATTTTTGCAGTGTTTTTTTTTTCAACATCCGTTATATTGGGAGAAGATGTTTTTTTATTTTGTATTCTTTTGTAATAATCTCTTTAACTTTTTTTAAGGTGGCATTTAGTATACACAAGTCAATTAATTTGTGTATTATACATAAAAATGTTTTTCACCATTCATATAATATTAAATAATTCAATGATCAAAATTAAAGAAGAGATACACTTATATAGTGGGTTGGTTTGTTATACTGTAGATATTTGCAAATAGTGTACAACACAAAAAGGAAATTGCATTTATGATAAAAAAGAATTTATTACTTATGAAACATAATACAAATATTGAGAAGTATTATGTGATGCTGATTATACAAACACTTAGGATATTTTTTGAATCATGTAATTGATGGGTTGTTTTCTGAGAAACTATAAGAATTATTATTATTTTTTTATGAAAAACTGTCAAATTATTATTTTCTGAATTAAGATAGCAACCTTAATTAATTTCTACAAATCTAGATTTTGTGAAATAGTTATGTTATGAAGTAAGCTAGATTTTCTCAACTGCGCTATGCTTGTAGGTTTTTTCATTGTTACCACTACTTATGCCTCCAAAGATTTATGCCTACAAAGATGTAAATATTAATCATCATTTTTATTTATTGGGGAAATAAAAAAATATTAAATTCATGTTCTTCTATGAGAGGAAACAAACCAAAAATAAAAAAAACTGTTTGATTGAGTTTTTAAAAACTGTTTTTGTCTTTTTAAAAGCACAATATTTAAAATTTGTTCTTAAATATTTGTTTTTGCAAGTCTTATTTTTTAAAAACAATTTTCAAATTTACTATTTTAAAAAGCAAAATACCAAAACAAAAGAATTGGTTTCTCACAAACTAATTCAACGAAAACAAGTTATTCGATTTCTTCACGGTCTGTGTTTGTATTATTAGTTTTGTTGGATTTTTTTTCTTCTTGTTTTGATGGGTTTGTGAAATTATTTTTATATATGTAAAACAAACCTAACTTTGAAGCAAAAGTAATATGTTAGTCTATCAAGAAATGGAAACTAAATACGAGTTTGGGTTTGAATAGTTGTTGTTGCTATCCTAAAAGAGGAATACTTTTTATTTTATTTTGAAGAGGAACAATTTTCAAGTTTTTGAAGTTCACTGGAATCCCATTTTCTTTTCAAAATCTAGAATTATAGAATACCAAATATATGAGGAAGATCAATGAGTATCAAAATCTGTTAGAGTATGTATTATTGAAGACACTTTTAATGAAAAGGTTTAACCGAGAGGAAGGGTCCTCCATTTTTAAATTTAATTGCAGTTTTAATTATTCATTTTTATTAATTTACAAAATTAATTATTTTATTTCAAAAGGAAGAATTTGATCATTCCCTATGATGTTTAAATTAAATAATAATGACGCGAGATGTTGAAAATGACGTGATAACGTAGAATGATTAACGCCTATAAAATTAAAATAAATATACCATAAAAATTTAGATCTTCAGCATTGAAAAATTATTCATATTTTAACTAAATAAATTACACGTGGAATAATTAATGCATCTAGATATTTCTATATAATTAGAATTGTATGTCACATTATTAAAAAATATGAAAATCATCATATTTTAATTCAAAAATATACGGAGAGACCAAAGCTAGTCGACTTTTAAAATAGAGGACCAATTTTTGTGAATTGATAGAATAAAGAGATCAAAACTGTAATTAAACTTTTTTTTATAAATGTTTTGGTATAGATGCAAGAGGAAGAGATTATTGACCAAAATAAATAAGCTTAAATTAATTTATATACAGATAGGTCGATGAATGTAAATTATCTACATTATCATTATAAAATTAACTGTACATTAACGATTATGATTTTTATTTATAAAATATTTACACTGACAGTATATATAAATTAAATTCAATAAATTATAGTATAAGAGAGAAAACTCGAATTGGCCATTAAAAATTCCCCAATTTTTTTTTGAAGTTAAGGGGTGAATGAATAAGTGGGATTACCTATGTAACTTGTTATTGTTGTTGAAACTTTTTTTTTATGATACCCAAATGAATTGGTTTGTGTAGTCTAAACGCCACCATTTTTTATGAGCTAAAATGATTATATTTGCAGCTTAAAAAGAAACTAATACAAAATAAACATTGTTGAATAGGAATACTTATTGTGTCCATCATTTCAAATGTTAGACAGTTTAACGTGTTTGGTATATGGTCGTCTCTGGTGTGTAGCCGCATGATTGCCTCGAAGCTTCAATATTTAGCTTATAAAATTTACAGTAGTTCTGCCATGGGACGTGAAAATATTGAGTTGGAGCATATCCAAACATATATAATTGTGAAGATAGAAAATATAAAAAGTATCCGTAATTGGTAGCTTAATCGTTATATATCAATATTATTAATTAAATAGTATCTTAAATTCTAATTATAAAATTCCTTGTAGTTGTATGCAGATTTATTTATCATTTCATCTATACTAAAAAAAAGTTAAAATTTTATACATTAATTGATTTTCTATCTGGTTATGTGGCTGTTATATCTGGTTAATGTTATGTAACATAGTTTAAGTTGATTAGAGAATATTTGTTTGATTTTTATTCAATAGTTAGGAGTATGGTTATATAGTAATTTTTTTCCACTAAAATTTATGTAAATTTTTTTTGTTAATGAAATTATTAATGAAGATGTGAAATTCATAAACTGAACAATTATCTTTATTTTGAGAAGCAATAAAAATGCAAAATAATTATTTTTATTATTAGTATGAGATCTGTGCTATACGGGAATATCTCTTGAAAATATATAGTGAATTTTTTACTTAAATGAAACTGAAGTAAATAAAAAGTGTCAAAAAATAAACACCACATCATAAATACATTTTTTTGGGCGTACACCAGAACATAAATACTTAATAAGATTATTACAATTGCATTAAAAAAGCAACTTAGATGAAATATCATGAATTAATTATGAAAATTAGATCAACATATAGAGTGAAAACAATATAAGATAATTACTGAATTTTATTTTTGAAGATAAAACAAGGCGTTGATGACAGTGTAACCTGAATCTCAAGGCGTTGATGAAACTCTGAACTCGTAGATTAATCTTATAAAATTAACCTTCTATGAAATTAAAATAAAAACTGTTTATTTCTTGTAGCAATTTGAATCCTAATTTTTCCGTCTTTAGAAAAGAAACAAAACTGCCAATATATAGTACTTGATATTGGGCTTTAGGGTTTAAAAACAAGTGATCCGCTAACTAAAATTATTACAAAAGTCAAGATTACAAAATCTGCAATTTAGGCTCAGTAAAGTTTGGAATTGGTCTTTTCTTCCAACACAAAAGTTGTAGCTCAGACTTTTAGCTTTCCAACGCCTGCTCATATACGTCAATCTGATATTCAGAGCTCAAGTTATGACCTACAGAGCGAGAACGAGTCAAAATACAAATAATAAAATTAAAATGCAAATAATAGAATTATAATTCAAATTCGACTCAAAGTTTAGAAACAAGCTAAAAATATTAATCTAAGCTATAAAGAGCTTTTAAAATACCAAACTAAAAAGCTAGAAACATGTGCCCAAATGCTATGATCAATGTACAATATGGTGTTATGTAAGGTATGAATTAGGTTTTCTTTTTACACACTAATTAGTTGTGATTTGTGTTTGTTGTAGTTATATGCTTCATCCATCTTCTTTTTATTGATCGTGAAAACGATGTCTTCTTTTTCTTGACAAGTCAAATTAGACCAAAGTAGAAGGAATTAAAAGAAAGCACTATCCAAAGTAGTAGGAATTGTCCTAAAATGCTTATGTTATATAATTGTATGCTACATATACCCTCCTTACTTCTTAGATCTTAACTAAATCCTGCACTTGATCACATGCCACTTATGTGCTTTTATTTTATTTTCTTGTGGAACTACTAGAATCATCTAATTGAATTGAAATAATTAAATTAAAACTTATGTTGTTTAATTGGTCAAATTTGGTAATTAAGTCTAATATGTTTTGTTAAAATTTGGGTTTGTATTTAATATTGTATCTTTAATCCTAACTAACATAACTTGTAAGCTCACCTATTATCCATAGTGATCAGTATGTTTAATATATTTGAGTTTATTTTAATAGAATCCTCATGTTTGTGTATGAAATGTATCACTATTATTTTGATTTGATTTGGTTATTTTTTTGCTGACAAGTTCCTCTTAGTTCATTGTTTTAAAGTATTCATCAATACTTAGTTGTATAGCTCTGTATCTAATTCAATTGATTCAATATATGTTGTTGTTTGTTTTTTTTTTTTTACTTTAGAGTGAAATAATTAAATTAAAGCTTATGTTGTTTAATTGGTCAAATTTGGTAATTAAGTTTGATCTGCTTGGTTAAAATTTCGGTTTGTATTTAAGATTGTATCTCTAATCCTAGCTAGCATAACTTGTAATCTTACCTATTATCCATAATGATCAGAGTGTTTCATATATATTTGGATTTATTTTAATATAATCCTCATGTTTATGTCTGCAATGTTTCACTATTATTTTGATTTGATTTGGTTAGTTTTTGTTGAAAAATTCCACTTAGCTCACTGTTTTAATGTCTTCATCTACACTTAATTGTATAGCTCTGCATCTAATTGAATTGAATTCAATTGATTCAGTATTTGTTGTTTGTTTTTTCCTTTTAGGTTGAAATAATTAAACTTCAATCTCTTTGGTATTATTTCTGTTATTTAGAGTGATGGACAAAAAGTGGACTGCACTTCATAGACTTACTTCTGAGTATCGAAAAGGTGTAA
>PGWS01019503.1:0-10948 GCA_002896235.1 Cicer reticulatum
ACTAAAGTCCAACAGAGTATGTAGTAAATAACAAAACGTACATGTTTTATGACCTAAACGCTAAAGTGATCATATAATCAAATAATGTTGATTTTCATGAAAATAGATTCTCTTTCAAATCGATAAATAGTGAGGGCCTCCGAAGTCATGCTCCTGTGATCAGGAGCACTGAAAACAAGAAACAAGGCGAAATAGAACCTCAAAGAAGTAAAAGAGCAAAAGTTGCTAAAGATTATGGACTCGATTATACGACCTATACTTTCTAAGTGGATTTTGGAAATATTCCAGAAGCTTTGTCGTCTTTGGATGAAGATCTATGTCAAGAAGTTATAAACAATTAGATGGATTCTCTTGAGTTTAACAAAACCTGACATTTAGTAGACTTGACTTCTTATTGCAACTCGATAGGTTGCAAATGGATTTTGAAAAAGAAACTTAAACCAAATGAAACTGTTGATAAATATAAGGTTCGCCTTGTATTCAAAAGTTTTAGACATACAGCAAATATAGATATTTTCAACACTTTTTCATGAACACCAGAATTAAATCCATTAGTATACTAATTTCATTTGTTGTTATTCATAATTTGGTGGTACATCAATTGGATGTCAAAATTGCTTTTTTAAATGGTGACTCTGAAGAAGAAACCTATATGAAACAAAGTTTTGTGATTCATGAACAAAAAAACAAGGTTTGTAAGTTAAATAAGTCTTTGCATGGTCTTAAACAAGCTGTTAAGCAATGACATGAAAAATTTGACAACTTGATTATATCGAATGTGTTTAAAGGTATTGAAAGTGACAAATATATTTATAAAAAATTTAAAAATGACATTTGCACTATCATATGTCTCTATGTAAACAACTTACCAATATTTGGTTCAAACATTCATCTTGTAAATACTGTGAAATTATTTGTGTAACAACTTTTATATAAAAGACCTCGGAGAAGCGAGTATTATTTTTGGAATCAAGACTACTAGGTCAAGAAAGTGAATTTCTTTGGATCAGTTTTACTATGTTGAAGAAATCTTAAAGAAATACAAATACTTTGAATGTAAACCTGCTTGCACCATATGATCCAAGTGTGAAATTTTTCAAAAACACTGGTGAATGTGTTAGACAAATTGAATATATGAGGATCATTGGCAGCCTAAGGCATGCAACTGATTGTACTAGACCAGACATCGTCTACGTCGTGGGACTATTGTGCAGGTTTACCAGTAGACCTAGTATGAAGTATTGACATGCTATTGAGAGAGTCATGAGATACCTTAAAAGGACCATGAATCTCATATTACATTATCAAAAAATTTCTACCGTCGTTGAATGATACAATGATGCTGATTAGAATACTTTATCAAATGATTCCAAAACAACAAGTGGCTATATATTTAGCATAGTTGGTGGAGCTGTATCTTAGAGATTGAAGAAACAAGCGATATTAGCCCTATCCAATATGGAGTTTGAAATGATAACACTAACAATTGCTAGTGAAAAAGCGAGTTGGTTGAGATGCTTGCTAACTGAAATCCTATTATGAATAAGTCCTAGTATGGGCAGGCGATAGCAAGGTATCTGCTAAGATTTGCAACACAATGAAACCTTGGACATAACAATATTCGATCCTTGTGTGACATAGTGTTCCTTAAAAGTTCTTTGACAAGCTGTTGCTAGAAGTTGAATTTCATCGGGAAGTCAGGGTCTGCTTTGCTTCCTGTTGAAAGGAATGAATAATGGCATATTTATCATGGAAACGTTACGAAAAACCATCGAAGTACATTGTCCTGATACTTTCCTAAATTTTATTGATTCGATCGATAGTCTAACTGTTCGCACCTTGCAAGTGTGAAGAACAAGGTGATGTAGAAAAGGTTATTGTGTCAAAATTTGAACCTGCCTATATCCTTGGTTCATTTAGTTGACAATTTGCACTGCTAATCCAATCCATCCAAGGTGTATATTTACTCTCAAATAATTTAATAATCTCTTTCATGATGATAAAAAATGCATTTATGAAGCTTAAAATGGAGACTTGGCACTGTATGTAACATCTGAACGAGATCTTAGGTTGCGTGTACTCCTCTTAATGCATCATAGCTGACAAGTTAAGGACATGTAATCATTTCAAGAGCAGCTATCAGAACTTTGGTGTAGTAAGTAGTAACTGTTCTACCAACGATCTTTACAGGTATTAAGTCAAGCACAATAACAATTTTATTAAAACTCACTGATGGGCTGTGTCAATTTTCATCAAGAACAATTTCTGCACCAGAACTGATGGCTAAGTCAGCATGCTAAAAACATTTACAGATTGAAGTTTGTGTGTATTAAATGATTAAACTGTAAGAGAAGACAAATTCTTATAGAATGGATTCATGATATAATTTTTCTCTAAGTTATTGACTCTGTCTGACCTTGGATCCTATTCAATTTCATAAAATGCAGGTTCTTTGATGGTGAGCCTTGGAATGGATGTAAATTCCTTATTGGACTCACATCTAACATATTTTAGATACGGTGTAAGTAGAAATCAATAATCATAACAATATGTTATGGATTTATATACATGGTTGTTCTTTTTACTTGTCTGTTGAACCTCATTTCTATTTGCAAGAATAGACATTTCTAGTTTGTGTATTATTTTTTAGTACTTTGAAAAATAAAAACTAATAAATTAATTTTAATAAAAATTAAAAATTATATTCTAAAAAAAATTAATAATTATATTAAATTAAAAATTAAAAATTTTAATATAAAAATAATAATACATTTATAATTAAAAAATTAATAACTTAATTTTAATGATTGTCCTTTTTCTCCCACGGAAATTTTTGAAAAGTTTTTTTTTTGCCCTCTAACGAGTCAAAAGACAACAAGTGATCCGTTCAACTCCTCTCATTTTTGCGCAGCTGTTTCGTTGACTTGGTCAAATTGAGCACGCATCAATTTCACATATCCACTCAGTTTTGAAAAAACACCAAAACTCCGAAAAAAATATGACTTTTCTCTCTTTTCCCTTTTCAATTTCGTCCCAAATTTTTTTCTATCCCTTTACCAAAGTATTTTCCCCTTCAAAATTTCGAGTGGTCATAGTATTATACAAGTGGTCTTAACTGCCATAATTAGAGGGTATAATTTCTAAAATGGTTTTCTAGTGCAGTAGAATACCGATACAATTTAGTTGAGTTGTTTTATCATAGAGACACTGTGATTGATAGTTTGTCTTGCATAATTTTGGACAGTGCTGCGAAAGTTCTTAAAGAGAGCGACATAGTCTGCAACTCACCAGTAATATCTTCGGTGACAGGAAATTATTTTTCAAAACATGTTATTTAACGTAAAAGACAACAATTTTAAGACGTTTCTTTATACCTGATGTAGCTAAATATCACTAGAAGGGGGGTTGAATAGGGATTTTGCTGTTAAAAATAGTTTTCAAGTATTTTTTAAAACTATCCTCTCGCAGAGGATGGCAAGCTCGATGATGGGTTTTTTTTTCATATTTGAGCTGAGAGAAAAATATGAGAATAACGCACACAGTTTTTACACTGGTTCACTCAATGAAGGCTACGCCCAGTCCTCACACTCTGTGAGATTTACTAATGTTCAAAACAAGATCGACCTCTCAGTGAGGATGATTACAAAATTGGTGTATTCTTTAGCTTCACCAAGCTTACAAATCGTTTCAAATATTTCCAAGTGTATCTCACGTGAAAATTACAGAGTGATATTGAGAGTGATTGATTCTAAATACCTTCTCAAAGGATTTACCAAGATCTTAATGTAGGATTAAGAAAAATATGAAGAGAGGATGGGTATTGCTCTTGATAGCTAAGATCTTTGATCTTTTTATCCAATATTGTTGTGTGTGTAATGATGAAGAGCTTGCTGCATTTTATAGAATTTTATGATGTTCCTTTCATGTGCTAAGCTCTGATGACCGTTGGAATTCATTACAAAAGATCCAAGGTCTTTTCATCATATTTACAGAACTGCCATCCAAACTGTTCTTGGAACGGCAGATGCCACCATTGCGCATGAAGATCAGCTTCCTTGAAACTTGATCTTGAGATGTCCTTTTATACTTTTCTCTCTTCAAAGAGTGTAAGGTTGTTTCTTTGACTATGTGAGCTACAACCTTTTCATAAACTTTTAAGGACTGGGTTGATTTCAACTTTTAGAGTGATGTTGAGAAGAGAGAGAGTCACCCTCTTACATATGACTGCCATCCTCCAGCCCGAAGATCAGATCTGCTTTCACATGTGAAGTCTTCCATTTTTGGGCTTGGTTTTTTGTTGCCTTTCTGTAACTTGACTTCTTCATGTATTCATTTCGTGCAAGCACAATAAATGGTCTGATTTTAGCTTTTGCACATGTTTGATGGGTTGCTTTCAACTTTACTAAACCATCCTCCAGCCTAGCACCTGTCATCCTCTAGCTAGATCTGGCCATTCTCGTCCTTTTCCTTTGGCCTTCTAACTTCTTTATTTCAAATGTTTTATTTATTCATTCTTTGAAACTTATATGCATTTTCTTTAATGAATAAAAAACATTTTGAACTGGAAGAGACAAGTTTGGTGCAATAATTGAAACTTCGTCCTCTCACGAGGCCATCCTCGGGAATTTCATCCTTCATATTGTATGAGATTTTTTCTCTCCTTTTGCCTTAATGATTAATAACCTGTTTTCCTTATATAAATTTACTCAAAAGCATAGATTAGTTATTAACCACAATCATTAATCTCTCTAAGTAATTTTTGTTATCATTAAAATCATTTGATAGATTTTGTCTCAACAATACCATGTCAATCGAAGAAATTACTGGATTTGGTTTGCTGCTTTTGATTTCTATAAAACCTTTTTTGGTTGAGAATATCACTTAAAATGATGGCAAGAAATATTATTGTTTTTAACTATGAATAATGATGTCTCTTTTATTACATTGTGTGTGATTTTGATATTCTGACATGCTAGACTTTGTCATGTCAAACAAACGCGTCATTTCAAATTTAAGTAACTTAGGTTTTAATTCCATAGTTGTGTCTTTAAATGATTTTGAAAATGTGATTTTTGTAGTAAGCTAAAATAACAAACAGTTCACATAAATCATTAATTAGAGAATATGAGCTTCTAGATTTGATACACTTTGATATATGTGAACTTGACGAGATTTTAACTCGAAAAGGAAAACGCTATTTTATTACTTTTATATGACGATTGTTCTAACTATACTTTGTATTTCTAATGAAAAATAAAATTGAAGTGTTGACATATTTATGATCTTTGTAATTGAAAATCAATTTAATAGAAAGATTAAGAGGTTTTGTAGTGATAAAGGAACCAAATAGATTCTATCCTGTTTAATTAATTTTATAAACGCATGAAATTATACCTGAAACGATTGCACCATATTTGCCTGAAATAAATGTTAAAGCTGAAAGAAAGAATATAATTCCTACTAAACTAGTTGTTGCTCTTATGCTTAACTCTGGTGTTGCATCTCATTGGGCGAGAGAAAATTGTAGTGATGTTTATATGTTTTGAATAGAGTTCCTAAAACTAAAAACAAAACAATTTATGGGATTTTTTGAAGAAAAGACAACAGCAATTTTCTTATTTTCGAACTTGGGAGTTATGTTGGATTATGTTAGAATCGCATGATTCCAAGCGAGTAAGCCCGCCAGTAGACATATGATTGTGTATATAATATATGAGTATGCAATAAATTCATTGAGTATGTAGTAAACAACAAAATGTATATGTTTTATGACCTAAACGCTTAAAGTGGTCATAGATGTCAAATGATGTTGACTTTTATGAAAATAGATTTCTCTTTCAAATCGAAAAATAGTGAGGGCCTCCAAAACAAGTCATGCTCTTGTGATCGGAGCATGTGAAAATAACCAATCCAAAGGTGAAACACAAAACCTTAAATAAGTAAGAGAGCAAAAATTGCTAAAGAATTATGGACCGATTATACAACCTATACTTCAGAAGAAGATTTTGGAAATATTCTAGAAGCTTTTGTCGTCTTTGATGTAGATCTGTGACAAGAAGCTATAACGATTAGATAGATTTGCTAGAGTCCAGCAAAACCTGACATTTAGTAGACATTGCCTTCTTGTGCAAACTCGATTAGGTATGCAAGATTATTGAAAAAAAAAAAAAACTAAACCATATGAAGACTTGTTAACCAAAATCAAGCGTTGCCTTGTATCCAAAAAGTTTAGTCAAAAGAAAATATCAATATTATTGCACATTTTCATTTGTCCCAGAATTAGCAATCCATTGAGTACTGTTCATTTGTTTCTATTCATAATTTGGTGGTACACCAATTGGATGTCAAAATTTCTTTTTTAAATGGTGACTTGCAAGAATAAATCCATATGAAACAAGGTTTTGTGATTCATGGACAAGAAAACAAGGTTTTCAAGTTAAATAAGTCTTCACATGATCTTAAACAAGCTCTTCAGAAATGACATAAAAAGTTTGACAACTTGATTATATCAAATGTGTTTAAAGTGACAAATATATTTATAAAAAATTTGAAAATGACATTTGCACTACCATATGTCTTTATGTAGACGACTTACGGATATTTGATTCAAACATTCATATTGTAAATACCGTGAAATAATTGTTGTGTAACAACTTTGATATGAAAGACATTGGAGAAGCGAATGTAATTTTTGGAATCAAGACTACTAGGTCAAGAAAGTGAAATACTACTATGTTGAAGAAATCTTAAAGAAATACAAATACTTTGAATGTAAATCTGCTTGCACACTATATGATCCAAGTGTGAAACTTTTCATAAACACTAGTGAATGTGTTAGACAAACTAAATATGCGAGCATCATTGACAACCTTTGGCATGCCAATGACTGTACTAGACCAAACATCGCCTACGTCGTCGAACTATTGTGCAGATTTACCAGTAGACCTAATATGGAGCATTGAAACGCTACTGAGAGAGTCATCATATACCTTTAAAGGACCATGAATCTCATTACATTATAAAAAATTTCCTACCGTCCTTAAATGATAAGGTGGTGCTGATTGAAACACTTTATCAAATGATTCCAAAACAACCAGTGACTATATTTAGCCTAACTAGTGGAGCTGTATCTTGGAAATAGAAGAAACAGACGATATTAGCTCTATCCAATATATAGTCTGAAATGATAGCACTTGCAATTGCTAGTGAAGAAGCGAGCTAGTTGAGATGTTTGCTAGCCCCTTAATACACTACCATAAGTTAGGATTCGGTAGTGTCTTCTATTATCAGAAGTTAGAATCAACTAAAATGAACAAACATCAACTAAAATGAACAAACATGGGGGTTGGATAGCCATCCACCATTAACTAATAGAAGAATTATCTTAATGTTTCATGTATTTTTCCTTAATTTTCTGCTTTGTTCCCTGTAAGCATGACAATGGGGCGGGTTAGAGGCAGATTTTGCCTCCTTCACCTCTACATCCTACTAATCGGAGAAAATACGCACCCGCACCTGTTTCATAGCGGGTGTGAAATTTGAATCTACATCCCTGCCCACAACGGGGTTTGGGTTTCCCCGCCCACACCCGCACCTATTTATATAATATAATTATATATTTAATAAAATTTAAAACTTATATTGATTAAATAGGCTATTGCAGTTATATTCGTCCCCCCCATTTTAGCTAAATCCCGAAAGTAGTCCCCCTATTTTGTTTCTCTCCAGTTTTGGTCCCCCAAACAGAATTTTGGTCCAAAATTTGATGAAATTTCATTTTTTAAAGCCGTACTACACCATTTATGATCATATATTTCAGGTATAATTGTTGCAAATGAGATCTTGAGACATAGTGTGACTTAAATAAATGCAAAAAAAATGAAATTTCATTAAGTTTTGGACCAAAATTTTGCTTGGAGGACCAAAACTGGGGAGAAACAAAATGGAGGGACTACTTTCGTGATTCAGCTAAAATAGGGGGACCAAAACTGCAATTAAGCCTTATCAATTAGATAAACAATATCATTATTAGATAATAAATATAAAATAAAAAATTTATCTTCTTATAAGATTAATTGTAATGTTTAAAAAATATTGAGTTATTTAAATATATATTTATAATTATATAATATGAAAATTCAAAAATTACTATAATAATACTTGCAGGGTTGGTTCGAGTGCGTGTGCGAGGTGGATATCATCACCCCAAACCTGTTCCCGCCCTCGAAATTAAATTTCGAGGAAAATCCGCACATGTATCCAATCAAAGCGGATTTTCCTCGTCTAAGTCAGTCGGGTTTGGGTGGATATCCACGAGTGCGGATTATATTACCATATTTAGTTTCCTGAAATTTTTGCAGTGTTTTTTTTTTCAACATCCGTTATATTGGGAGAAGATGTTTTTTTATTTTGTATTCTTTTGTAATAATCTCTTTAACTTTTTTTAAGGTGGCATTTAGTATACACAAGTCAATTAATTTGTGTATTATACATAAAAATGTTTTTCACCATTCATATAATATTAAATAATTCAATGATCAAAATTAAAGAAGAGATACACTTATATAGTGGGTTGGTTTGTTATACTGTAGATATTTGCAAATAGTGTACAACACAAAAAGGAAATTGCATTTATGATAAAAAAGAATTTATTACTTATGAAACATAATACAAATATTGAGAAGTATTATGTGATGCTGATTATACAAACACTTAGGATATTTTTTGAATCATGTAATTGATGGGTTGTTTTCTGAGAAACTATAAGAATTATTATTATTTTTTTATGAAAAACTGTCAAATTATTATTTTCTGAATTAAGATAGCAACCTTAATTAATTTCTACAAATCTAGATTTTGTGAAATAGTTATGTTATGAAGTAAGCTAGATTTTCTCAACTGCGCTATGCTTGTAGGTTTTTTCATTGTTACCACTACTTATGCCTCCAAAGATTTATGCCTACAAAGATGTAAATATTAATCATCATTTTTATTTATTGGGGAAATAAAAAAATATTAAATTCATGTTCTTCTATGAGAGGAAACAAACCAAAAATAAAAAAAACTGTTTGATTGAGTTTTTAAAAACTGTTTTTGTCTTTTTAAAAGCAAAATATTAAAATTTGTTTTAATATATTGTTTTGCAAGTCTATTTTTAAAAACAATTTTCAATTTTACTATTTTAAAAAGCAAAATACCAAAACAAAAGAATTGGTTTCTCACAAACTAATTCAACGAAAACAAGTTATTCGATTTCTTCACGGTCTGTGTTTGTATTATTAGTTTTGTTGGATTTTTTTTCTTCTTGTTTTGATGGGTTTGTGAAATTATTTTTATATATGTAAAACAAACCTAACTTTGAAGCAAAAGTAATATGTTAGTCTATCAAGAAATGGAAACTAAATACGAGTTTGGGTTTGAATAGTTGTTGTTGCTATCCTAAAAGAGGAATACTTTTTATTTTATTTTGAAGAGGAACAATTTTCAAGTTTTTGAAGTTCACTGGAATCCCATTTTCTTTTCAAAATCTAGAATTATAGAATACCAAATATATGAGGAAGATCAATGAGTATCAAAATCTGTTAGAGTATGTATTATTGAAGACACTTTTAATGAAAAGGTTTAACCGAGAGGAAGGGTCCTCCATTTTTAAATTTAATTGCAGTTTTAATTATTCATTTTTATTAATTTACAAAATTAATTATTTTATTTCAAAAGGAAGAATTTGATCATTCCCTATGATGTTTAAATTAAATAATAATGACGCGAGATGTTTTAAATGACGTGATAACGTAGAATGATTAACGCCTATAAAATTAAAATAAAATACCATAAAAATTTAGATTTCAGCATTGAAAATTATTCATATTTTTAACTTAATAAATTACACGTGAATAATTAATGCATCTAGATATTTCTATATAATAGAATTGTATGTCACATTATTAAAAATATGTGAAATCATCATATTTTAATTCAAAAATATGAGGGAGAGACCAAAGCTGTCGACTTTTAAAATAGAGGACCAATTTTGTGAATTGATAGTAATAAAGAGATCAAAACTGTAATTAAACTTTTTTTTTTATAAATGTTTTTGGTATAGATGCAAGAGGAAGAGATTATTGACCAAAATAAATAACTTAAAATTTAATTTATATACAGAGTAGGTCGATGTAAAATTATCTACATTACTATTATAAAATTACGTACATTAACATATGATTTTTAATTTATATTAAATATTTACACTGACATAATAATAAATTTCAATTCAATATTAATTATAGTTATAAGAAGAAAAATCGAATTGGCCATTTAAAAATATCAATCTTTTTTTGAATTAATGGGTAATTGAATAAGTGGGATTACCTATGTAACTTGTTATTGTTGTTGAAACTTTTTTTTTATGATACCCAAATGAATTGGTTTGTGTAGTCTAAACGCCACCATTTTTTATGAGCTAAAATGATTATATTTGCAGCTTAAAAAGAAACTAATACAAAATAAACATTGTTGAATAGGAATACTTATTGTGTCCATCATTTCAAATGTTAGACAGTTTAACGTGTTTGGTATATGGTCGTCTCTGGTGTGTAGCCGCATGATTGCCTCGAAGCTTCAATATTTAGCTTATAAAATTTACAGTAGTTCTGCCATGGGACGTGAAAATATTGAGTTGGAGCATATCCAAACATATATAATTGTGAAGATAGAAAATATAAAAAGTATCCGTAATTGGTAGCTTATCTATAATAATCAATATTATTTAAATAAATAAATATCTTAAAATTAATATAAAATTCTTGTAGTGAATGCAGATTTATTTATCATTTCATCTATACTAAAAAAAAGTTAAAATTTTATACATTAATTGATTTTCTATCTGGTTATGTGGCTGTTATATCTGGTTAATGTTATGTAACATAGTTTAAGTTGATTAGAGAATATT
>PGWS01019505.1:0-14982 GCA_002896235.1 Cicer reticulatum
ACAAAGTGGTATCAGAGCTCGGTTATTTGATTTGTGCATTTAAATGGAGGAGGAAAATAAAGGTCCCAATATGATTAAACTCAACTCTTCTAATTATACACTTTGGAAGACTCTCATGGAAGACATGTTATACAGTAAAGATTTGTACGAATCTAGTTGAGGTGACACTGCTAACCCGCAGATAATCTGACGCTGACTGGAAGAGATGAAAATGGCATTGATAGGCAGTGGTTTGGATCTTATGTGTGTAACCACTGTTGAAACTGAAATAGAGCTAACAAGATGTGGGAAAATTAAAAAGATTTGTATGAACGAAAGATGGTGCAAAATAAACATTCTTGATTCGGAAGCTGTGAATATGAAATACAAGATCGGGATTCATGGCAGAAGCATATGAGTATATTTTTCAGATAACAGTGAATCTGTTGACAATGCAAAAATTAATTAGATATGAGTTGCAGTGTTGTTATTGTGAGTTCTTGCTGATAATTGGGAAGTCCTTTTGTGAGTTGACAATTCAGCTCCAAGTGAAAATTAAAAATGTCAACAGTTTAAGAGAGCATGTTGAATGAAAAGCTCGGAAGAAGGAACGTGGTTGATTGGTTCTTCCTCAAAGTCAGAAGCACTAGCTTATAGAGTCACGGGAGAGAAGTCAATCTCAGAAAATCCATAGACGCGACAACTCTGAAGTCGTAGCAGTCAAGAAGCAGTCAGAGGACTAGAAGGAAGTGATATGCTATCATTGTGGCACAATCGAGTCACATAGTAAGAAATTGCAGGTTCCTTAAGAGAAGATCAATCAAGGGAAAGAGATGAAGACAAAGAGAAGAAAAATGATAAGAACAACATCAGTTGATCTTGTTTAATAATTCTACATTGTTATGATGATAATTCCATAAACCTTGCATGGTCAAGATTCAACTGTGGATTATGATTCAGGGTTGCCTCATATTCATGTTACTCCTAGGCGTGATTTCTGTATCATCTTACAGTTGCTGGTTGATTTTGGCATGGTAAAATGGGTGATGAAGGAGTATGAAAATTATCGGTATGGAGATGTTTGGGTTGAAATGGATTGGTTGAAGCTTCAATTGAATATGTTAGACTGTACCTAATATTCGTCTCATTGATTTCGGTGAAAGCTATTGGATATTGAGGGTTACCACACTTACTTTGGTGGTGAGGTATATGTAATCACCAAAGGGTCCCTAGTAGTTGCAAAGGAGCAAAGTTTCACTTCTCTCTATAGGATGCCTACGAAGTTATGCAAGGAAGAAGTGAATGCAATTGAGATGCATCTTCTGATTATGGCATATGCGCCTCGGCCACTTGATGAGAAATGACTCAACATACTTGCGAAGAAAAACTTTCTTCTTGTGAAAGGTACGTCTCTAAAAACTTGCACTCATTTGTTTTGCTGGAAAAACATAGAGTTTCTTTTCATAATACTGGTCCTCAAAGGAGGCAAATATCCTTGATTTAGTTCATACTGATGTATATGGATGGACAGTAAATCTCTTGGTGATGCATCATATTATTTGTACTTTTTTGACGACCATTCTAGATGAAGTGTGGAATTCCTTTGAATCTAAAGACCATATTTGGAGTCTTCAAAGCACTTTCATGCAAGTGTGAAAGAGAAAAGGGAAGGAAAATTGAAAGTGTGTTCATCAACGATAATGGTGGCGACATACAGAGTCCATTTGAAGAGTATTGTTGAGAGAACATAGAATCAGGGTTTGAGGGAAAACAGATCCAAAGAACCTCAAACATAACTGGTGTTGCAGAGAGAATGACAATTCTACGATTAATCAGAATAGATGATGCTCTCTCATACAGCAAACATTATCGAATCCTTTTGGGTGAACAATGAAAACTGCAGTGGATTGATCAATCTTTCTCCTTCCTATTCCAGTATTGATGGTGATGTTCCAAATAGAGTGTGGACAGGGAAAGATGTCTCTTATCGTCATTTGAGAGTTTTTGGTTGCAGATGTTTTGTTCACGTTCCAAGAGATGAAGAGGTCCAAGCTTGATAGTAAATCCAAACAGTGTATATTCGTCGGTTACTGGTGGTGAAGAATTTGGTTATAGATTGTAGGATCCGGTTGACAAGAAAATTATCAGAAGCCGATATGATTGATTTTCTTGAAGACCAGGACTATTGAAGATTTTGATATAGCTGAAAAACAGAAATCAAAATTCAGAATTACATTGAAAATGTTTGCGGCCTAAGCCCCCTGCAGAAACCTTTGTTGATGGAGGGAGATATACAGGTAGATAATGAAGAATGTGACTGATGATCATGGTGCCTCACCATGATGAGCATGTTCCAGTTGAGCCACCAGCCGAGTTTGAGTTGAGGAAGATCTACTAGAGAACGTCAACTTCTCAAAGATATCCTCCACATGAGTATATTGATGATCACTGATAGTGGAAAATGAACCCAGAGTATTATCCAAGAAGCTATTACAAATGTTGATAAAGAAAAGTGGTTAAAGGCCATGCAAGAATAGTGAAATTCCTTGCATGAGAATCACACATTTGATTTGGTAAAGTTGCCTAATGAGTAGAAAAGCACTCAAAGAACAAATTGGTATACAAGATAAAGACAGAAGAGAATAGTTCTCAATCAGATACAAAGCAAGATTGGTTGTGAAAGGTTTTAATCAGAGAAAAGGTATTGACTTTTGATGAAATTTTTTCACCTGTGGTGAAGATGTCCTCTATCCGAGTTGTGCTTGGGTTTAACAGCTAGTTTTGACCTAGAAGTTGAACAACTTGATGTGAAAACTGCATTCCTTCATGGTGATTTGGAGGAAAGAGATCTATAATGGAGCAACCAGAGGGTTTCAAAGTCATAAGGTAAAAGCATCTTGTGTGCAAATTAAAGAATGTTTGTTGGGCTCAAGCAAGCACCTTGACATATGGTACAAGAAATTTGTTCTTTCATGGAGAAACATAGGGTATAGAAAACTACTTCTGACCATTGTGTGTTTATCAAGAAACTCTCTATGTGATTATATTATTCTCTTAATTATATGTGGGATGACATGTTGATTGTTGGTCATGACACTAAGAAGATTCAATCTTTAAGAAAGAATTGAACAAGTCTTTGGCAATGAAAGACTTAGGTCCTGCAAAGCAAATTTATGGGTATGAGAATTACCTCGTGACAGAAGAATAATAAATAATGTGGTTGTCTCAACACAATTTATATTGAGAAGGTGTTAGAGAGGTTTAAACATGAGCAATTGCAAACCTGTTAGTACTCCACTTGCTACTCATTTTGAAATTGAATTCTGATAAATGGTACCTACAAGTGAGAAAGATAAAGAAGAGATGAAAGAAGGTTCCTTATGCATCCGCAATTGGTAGTTGATATATGCTATGGTATGCACAAAGGCCAGATATTAGCTCATGCAGTTGGAGTTGTTAGTCGATTTTCTCTCTTAATCCTGGTAAAGATCATTGGCAAGCAGTGAAGTGGATTCTCAGATACCTCAGAGGCACTTCCAAAATGTGTTTATGCTTATTGGAGGTGGTAGATAACCTGTGTTGGATGGCTACACATGTGCAGATATGATAGTGATCTTGATTCTAGAAAATCTACTTTTGGTTATTGATGACTTTTGCAGGGTTTGAGCTGTGTCTTGGCAATCAAGACTACAAAAGTGTGTTGCTTTGTCCACTACTGAAGTAAGTACATTGCAGCAACTAAGCTTCAAAGAACGTCTTGTGGATGAAGAAATTCCTACATGAGTTAGGCCCTCAAGCAAGATAAGTTTGTGTTTATTCTGTGACAGTCAGAGTGCGATTCATCTCAGCAAAGAATTCGACTTTTCATGCAAATTCGAAGCATATTGAAGTGCGTATCATTGGTATACGAGATGCACTGGAATGAAGTCATTTTTAATTGAGAAGATTCATACTGATGAGAATGGTTCATATTATGATGACAAAGACTTGTTGTGTCGAATATGAGATGTTGTAGAAGAAAGCTGGCAATGGTTGAGCGTACCTTCCCACTTGAGTCGTGAGGGGGAGATTGTTTGGGTGGACTCACTCCTCAAGTGAACCACCAATTTTACTATTTATTATATATTATTATTATTAAAAAAAAAAAAGAAAAAAAAAGATTTTAAAGGGTTTGACCCACTTGAAGGTAATAAAGGGATTTAGAAATCCCCAAGAAAACACAGAAAGACAACGAAGAAGAACGGTTACCAGAGAAGAAAATAAGGGTTTCGGTTCCAATGGTGGTAACACGTGTGTAACACATTGTTCCGTTGATCTACAAATTTAGGTATGTTCATTCCTACCACTGCAGTTTGTTATTTTATATAATTTGAGTATGTTATAAGGTTGTATGGTTGTTTTGTTGATTGATATTCGCTATTGTTATTAGGAAGCTCTTGGATGTACCCATTAATTTATAGTGGAGTTTTACTGGACTTATGTCTCGTTTTTATTCTCTCATTTGGGGAAGTTTCCACGTTAAAATTGTGTTTGTCTCATATTTAATTTATGGTGTGGATCGATATTATTATTGCTCGAATTGATAAATGTAGTATACGCGGTATCTGTTTGGTAGCCCATTATCTGCACAGATGTAGACGGAACCTGCCGGAGAAAATTCAATTCCGCATTTATTAGAGAGATAGATGTATCGCTAGTTATCATCTGGTTTTTTCACCCAGACAGATTTATATAAATGGTCTATAAATAAACGAGTAAAAACTCAACCAATAATAATACAAGAAAAAAATATAATCTATAAAGTAGTATATGATCATCAATATAAACTAGCGTCTTTTTCATAAAAAAATAGAATAGAAGTTAACCACAAATATATTTGCTTTCTTTTATAATTGTTTTTCTCATGTCCTCTTTGGTGGTGAATTGACTAAGTTAACTCGTGACTTACGTCAAATATTAGCTTATAAATCATTAACTGTTTAAACAATATTTAAGAAAAGATCATATAAATAGAAAAAATCATGACTTTAAAAAAATATTGTGCAAAATCATTAAACACGAGAGCCACATTATTATTTATTGCTTTTTGTGATGAAGAGAAACCGAAGAAGATTTCTCTTCTATTAATCTACTACCTTGATTCCATCTAAGTTAGAATATTATGTAAAAAAACTAAGTTTATACCATGAGAGGCATTTATTTTTTACTGTGTTTAAGCAACTCAATAATTGGGTAATGAATTTATGATTTGTGAAGTTAACCGTGTTTCCTTTTGCATAAAAATAAACATGAACAAAGGAATGAAACAAGTGGAATTGAAAATTTTAGCGATAATTAGTGAGTTATTACATTGTGTTAATTTCTTGTTTGAAACATAAATGGAAAACTTCAATGACTTGATCTGACATTATAATTGATTTTATGGTTAAAAATATTAGATTTAATATTATTGTGATTGGCTTTTGAATTGCAAAGAAATTATTAGATTGTTAAACTTGATATTATAATATAATGATTGGATATATTTTATTTTGGTTATTGATGATAGAATAACACATATTTGAAAGAAGATAACATTTGTAGAAGGCCACATACTTTAGCAGAGAGAATCATACAACATGACCAATTAAAAAATAGACATATTAATGGTAATCTCGTTCGCCAGCAGTTACACTTATATATATTATTATTAGTAAAATATATTGATTTACTAACATTTAAAATACATATAATATCATACATAACAATTTCAAAAAATATTAATAAAGGTGAGTCAACTAAATATCAAATTCCATCTTCACAATAAAATAAAATTTTAATCTCCACCTTACAAATTTAAGTTTCCATTTTAAAATTATTAAAGTAAAAAAGACAAAGAAAAAAAAGTATATCAAATTGAAAATGGAAAAGTTTATTATTTAGCATCATTATAGTGAAAATTGCATCAAATTTGATACATTTATTCCAATTACTCTACAAAGGCTTATTGAGAAGTGGAATCAATATTTCAACACATATTACACCTCATAATTTCAGATCCTTCATTGTAATATTTAGATGAGATACAGGGTGCAGGTAAAAAAAATTCATATTTAGCTGTTCTATAAGACGCTTTTACACAAGAATAGAATCAAGCATAAATTTATAGCAGGGCAATTTCCAGCAATAATATAATCAAGAAAGTCCATGAAACAAAGTATATTCATGTTGCAATATCACTTTGCATCCCATCCAAAACACCCAATATGTAGTCGTGCCTCGAAGAGAACTCCAATTCATGGAAGCTATATTGCATGCAAAAGGTATATCGGTTTCAAAGTTAAAAATGACATAGAAGGATATGAAATATGAGAAGATGCAGCAGGTTGCATCCCCTTCAACACTTGTATCAGGGCCTTAACTAATTTCGTCGTGGGTTCGATCTCTCGCCGATGCGTGGAAAAACATATGTTCAAGTGATTAGTCTCCACAATTGCGCACGAGACACATTGGTTTACAAAAAAAAAAAAACTAATCTCTAACATATTTCTAATTTTTTATCGCAAATGCTTAATGCTTTCAAAATCTAAAGTAAAATTATTTTCAGTCTTAGTAATAAAGACCTATCTCTTGACGTATTATATAATAATTTTGACCAAATATATTACAGAGTGACAAAGCATTAGTGGGACACACGTGTTAGGTTCATCTACAACCATACCATCCTTAACATAATAGTAAGGTTCACCAAAAAAGTTGAAATGGTTAGAAGTGAATGTCGCAAGGTTTGCAACTACTCCTCACTCATCAAAGGTTGTATAAACAAAAGAATAACATGAGAAGGATGTTTGTATTAGAAGAGCGGGTGAATACAAATGCATCAAAAGATCTTAAGGGAAAAAGGGCATATAGTATGTTATTAATGTATCATTTTGGAATGATGTTATGTTCTCTCTCAAGGCGATGAGATCATTGGTGCATAGTTTTAAGACCGGTGATAACAAGAAAAAGTTGGCAATGAGTTAATATATAATGAGGCAATGGATAGGAGAAAGAGTCTATTGCAAACAACGTTCACTGTAAATGAGGTAAATACTCTGAAATTTAAACAACTATAGATAATAGATAGGAGTGTCAACTTCATGGTATTCATACTGATCATAGCACGACGACATTTCCTTAACCTCATCACTTCTATAGTGACCATTCAAAGATCCAAAAGTGACACATGGGAATTATGTTTGCATTATAAAGAATTCTAAAGATTCTGATTATAAATGAACTCTATAAAGTGAGATTGCTCAATGTATACTTTTTGCAATTAGAATGAGGTCTATTGTCTCCCATAGATAAATTTAAGTACAAATGTTTGTTAATTTAAAATTACATATTTGATAATTGTATGTAAAATAGTGGGAAATAATTATTTTATTTCGTTAAGTTGAATGGTGCACCATGTTTGGTAAACCATGTTCCACATTAGCAAGTGGTTGCAATCAAAATATTAAGTCTCACATGAAGCTCGTTAGGATGTTGAGCGCAATTGGAGTACAGTATGAAGGAAGTAAGTAAATGCAAATTGGTTATTCTTATATAGTAGATGAATTTGGAATTAATTATTTCCTTATTAAATTGTAATATAGATTCATTCTAAGAAGAGAAGCAAACTTGAACACCAAGAGACTACATGACTTTGTTTTTTGTGGAAGTACAACCAAGCTCTTAAGACCGATTGATAACCACGGATTCAACAGATCCTATTCTCCTGCAACATATTGATGAGTGTTATGATTGCTTGAAAAGAATTGGATGAAAACGGTGACTTTTTACATAAATGCAGTTGGGTTTAATGATACTAACAAGGACTTACTAGACACCCAATCAATTCGCGTGCAACCAACGGTAAATGGGAGACGAGGAGGTGGAGGAAAAAAGAGTTTGAATCAAGAGAAATATTGATGTGGTTGAAATTACAAGTTAAAATGAAGAAAGAAAGATATTTTGCCGATTGTGATTTGTTTTTATAGTTTGGAGTCTTATCAAGTAGAACTTGATTACTTTTGAGATACTTTATTTTAAATTACTACTAGAACTTGTTTTACTATTACGATTACTATTAGAATTTCATTTTGATTACTATTAGATCTAGATTTTGATCTAGATTTTGCGGTTATGAAGTATTGATACTCTGTTGGTCATTCCCGCTAATACACTAAAAAAACTTGTATTTTATTTAAATTTGATAACAAAATATTGTATTGTGTGGACATCTTGTATGATTTAGTTTCCCTTCAAATCATGTATGAACTAGTTTAGTTGTTCAATTTTAAACTTACTAGTTACTCAGTGAATATCAATTTAAATTTCAAAAGATAGAACAAACAAGCTTATTATACAAGGCACTCAAAAGATAAAATAAACCAACATCACATATGAGAAGTCACAATTCCACAACTATATTCCATTTTGAAGTAAATGTGCCAAGTACCATCAAAAGACATGACTATATATATATATTAAAACTATTATATAATATAACTTTTAAGGTTTCCAATTTCAGTTGGTTCATTTTGTTTTTTCTAATCAAAACCAGCTTCAAACCACACTAACAGTTCCTTATACAGCTAAATCACATTCGTCAGAAGTAACACTGAGTGTCAACCTTCCATGCCGTAGTCGCCTGCAGACTGGTATAAGTTGAAGCTCTTAGATGCTTCTATTTTTCCAGTAAGATAGTTTCCGTCTGCTCCTGCAGAAATTGAATAAGCGATTTTGCGAACAAAGTCTTGATTTGATTACACCAAGTAAAAGTAGAAAGTAATTTTCACAGGACACAAGCTACATTACCAGACTCATGTTCTCAGTTAATTCCAATCACCAAAAGAGAGTAAAATAACATTTCATCAAAATGGAAATGCCAGTGTCATCTAACATCGGATGAAAATGTGTTGGTTGCACAACTATGTTAAGAAAGTTACAGCAAGAAGACGTATAAAAATGAGTTAATAATCATGGGGAAAAATGCTCAAATGTATGAAATAATAAATAAACACTTCTACATTGTAAGACAGGAGAAAATTTCTCTAACAATTACTGTTTCTTTTGTTTACTTTTCAAATTGCACTTTTAAAGTGTTGCACTTAGAGGGGTGTTCATAGTAAGAACAAAGGCGGGATTCTCTTACAGTTACTTGTGTTCTATTGATTTTCTTCAGTCCTATCAAAGCCGAAGTATGTTCTGAGTTAAATATGGGGTGCTTGGAAAAAAAATTTACAGCTTACTCAGGCTGATATTATGATATAATCACTTAAATAATAAAAGAGACTCCTAAGTATCTCTCATAAATTAAACCTAGTGAACAAGAATTCATTTACATAACTTCTCAAGAAACAATTATAAAAAAGAAACACTAAAAACTCTTGCAATACCTGATTTTTTTAAAATAATAGTAACTTCTTGTAATGTCTCAATATTTTCAAAGATCACTCATTTTTACTTTTCCATAACATATTCAAAAGCTGATAAGTTAGAAACTAATCTAAATTGGGCCAAGGTTCATAACAAGCAGTGTTGTCGATGACCAATGGTGGAAGGCCACAAATCCTCCATATAAACACGCTAGTGCAGCCTATAGCGCCTCAATGGCAGGCATCCCCTTCACAAATTGCCTATGGCGATTGTAAAAATTCTTCCACGGCGGCACCATGGCCACCATTTAACAACACTAATAACAAGACTCCTCATTAACTCATTAAGCTTGAGAAAAGCATAATAAGAATAACTTGTGTAGCACCAGTATTTCAGATTGAAGGCGTGTCCAATGTCCAACACATGTCAGTGTCTGACACCTATACAACACCCACACATGTAGTTGCATTCAATTTCTTTCATTTTTCAAAATTATTTTTCGTGTCAGTGTCATGTTCGGTAACCGTGTCTGTGTCATTGCTTCTCAGAGAAGAACACAATATTAAACAAAATAACTCAATTACTTATTGAAGTCAACTTTTAGAATGGTATACTAACTTTTATCTAATCACATTCTTAAAATACTAATCATACTTACAAACATCGAAACATGTAAAGAAAGAAGGCACAATATAAGTAAGCAACATACTTGAGTTTGATAGCATCCCATCAAAAACAGGCTCATGATCAAAGTTTCTAGCCAGTCACAAACTGTCATCCGATTCAGGATTGAAGTACTGCAAATCAGAGCACACTTGAGGGTTTTGGAAGCTTAAATTTTCAGCAGGCTGAGGCACAACAAACTTCTCCAGTATGTAATCTTGTTATTATTAGAAATCAACCTCATTCTCCACCTTCTGATTCAGCATTTAACGCTACTAGGCGTGGCATTCTGCTGCTGCTTTCTTCATTGAACCTAGCACGGACCTATGCTCTGAAACCAATTTATATACATTGGTCTCTGACAATCGTGCCCGTGCTTGCTGCTTAATCCGCAGTTATCTCCTTTATTCTATTTCCTTGCTGGAGTTTGTCCTGTTAGCCAGCCGGAAAATAGCTACGCTCTAGATTTGAAGTTGCAAAGGTGTCGGTGTCCAACGCTGCTGAACTTATTTTGTTGTCACCAGACCCATCAATTGGTCACAATACAACCTCCCAGCCTAGCCCTAACAATCAAACAAAAACACCAATTATTAGTCTTACATTAATCGGTATCATAAACTCGGAATTATCGAATCTAATTAAATAAATATTTTATAGTGAGGGCAGCTTAGGCCGCAACGATATAGGTTGCTCCTTGTGACCCGGAGATCAATAGGTTAGAATCTTGGAAACAAGCACTCTACTTGCATGAGTAAAGTTTCTTTATCTACACTCCCCAGACCCCCACCTAATGAGAATCTCACGAACTAGCACTCTCTTTAATAAATATTTTATAATAAGAACAACCAATTTAGTCCAGACATTGTTAGGTGTATAGCAATTTGGACCATAAAATCAGAAAAACTTCAGAACGTGTTCAGTGAAACTAATCATCTTTGACCACATTATATATGTTTAGTTCGGTAAATTTAGCCTTGAAATTGTCAATGTGATCAAAAGAAGTTAAATGACTATTTTGAACTTTGTTATGAGTTAAAGGAACAACCAAGCGTGAAAAATAGTTTTACACTTGACATTCGATAAAAAACGCACTACCCTTTGTCACTGTATAATCATTTCCATTATAAAATTGTGATGACATGCAACAACAATGGACTTTCGTCTAGATGGATAGTGTAAAACTATTACACTAGCATTGCATTTCCTTTTAAACTCTTTTGTTAGTTTCATGGACCAAATGCTCTAAACTACAATTTCAGAATTAAACTGTTTTTAGACAATTATATGTCTAATCAAATAAAAAAAGAACTAAATAAATAAACTAAATTCTGGCATGTAGTAACTGAACTAGCTGAGTAAGAAACTGCATTCACGTTCTAGGGTTTTGTTTTGCAAGAAATGAAGATAAAACGGTGAAGAAAGGGAATAAAAAAAACGTAAAAGACTAATATGATACAATAAAATAACTTAAAAGGACCGTGCAATATTACTCAAAAATTATTTAAAAAGCTTATAAAAACAGTATTTAAAGTAGACAACAATTCAATCTAGAGAAAAAATGATTTATTAAATAAACAGTTAAACACTGAAGCATTTCAAAATTACATTGTACTAGTGTATGGAAAAAAAAAAAGTGAAACCATCAAGGTACCGATTCCACTTGGAAACGCAACACTCATTTTCGTGTTACATTACATAGCAATTACCTCTTCAACAAAGAAACAAAACTATCTCAGCATTTAGTATATGTATGAACTTTATAAGCTTTGCATGAGAAACATAAAGACCAAATAACTCAAAAGCAAATATAGTTAAGCCACCTTATGTAAATAAATAAATCAAGTGAACTATATTCCTCAAAAAGCATTCATATGCAAAACCTTTCATAATGGGAAGTTGACTGGTTCACGTTGAAGGGCATTCTCGGCAATCTCGGCTTGCTCCTTCTGGTGAACCTTGAGGAAACCAGTGGCTGTGGCTGCAGATGGAGCACGACCGACATATTTGACGTCGTCAAAACCACCTCTACCTACAGCTTTCATGGAAGAGACAAGTCGCGGTAAGATGTAAGTGTATCCACCCATGTTCATTGGTTCTTCTTGACACCAAACAACCTCTGCATCTATAAGAAACAAGACAGAAAAAGAAAAAAAAAAATATAAGACATATAGCGAAAAAATAAAAAATATGAAAATATAATGTTACCATCTTTAATGCTCAAAAGTTAAAACATTGAGTTTAACGGGAATTAAAATGTCAGTGTAAAAATGAGGTTGGCTACCGACATCGAGAGAACTCGGTACAAAGTCACATAAGCCTATCTTAACTTGTTACCTCATTTTTAAATATAACTTCAAAATATTTAATTCTTATGGACATCTTTAGATAAAACTAGTTACACTGTTGGTCCTTTTGTGTCCGCTTTCTCTCAAACATTTTAGGAGATAAGAGAACCAACAAAACAGATTTGCCAAAAATATTATGATGACCAATTTTAGGAATAAAGTGAGAGAATTAATCTCTCTATTAGCAGAACTACTATTTTTTATTATTATGAAAAGGTCAAGAGATGCAACATGAAAAATAGAATTTGTTAAATCTTATTCCTCAACAGAAAGACAAGTTATCGATGGACTCTTTGTATATATATACTTTGACAACCTGTAAAAATAAATACTTTGATGTGTTCTAAAACGAAAAATACATACTTGGATATCGTTTAACCTCTTGTTGGACAAGGTCGTAAGGGAAAGGACAAAGCTGTTCCACCCTACATATTGCAACATCCGATGCATCAACCTTAGATCGATGCTCATCAAGTTCATAGTAAACCTGCAGGAAAGAGTTGGTTTTTATATTCAGCAACAGCATTCTTAAAAAAATATTAAAACCCTAGTACATTAAATTGAGGGACCAGATATATAGTTCAAAAACATTGTTATAAAATCCACAAGATGAAATAGCACAAAAAACTAGTTAATATGAAGACAGTTGGTTCTAATATGTGACAACCACGCACCTTTCCAGAGCAGAGTACTAAACCTCTAATACCCTCCTTGACATTGGAGTGGTCGTTAGTCTTTTATGGGAGGCTTAAATCTGGTTCCCGTTTGTCAAAACCAGTTGTCCTTTGGACATCGATCAAAACTCTGATAGGATTTATCTGCAAGCTTGCTACGAAGCAGGTCTAGGGACATTACAATGAGAGGTTTATGGGAATTCTCTATGTGTCTGCAAGAACAAAAGCAGAAGGATTTTAAGAAAAAAATATGGAACTTATTTTTAAAAACCAACATGTAAACTAATTAATTGCACCGACCTGTCTCCTTAAAACATGGAAAAAGTTAGCAGGAGTTGTGACATTCACCAATCTTGCAAATTACACTCCTGAATCTGTTTCCGAGAGTTGGAATCCATTCAGAGATAATATAAGGATTGTCATATCTAGCGTTAAAACAAAGTCTACATTCAGTTTAGGAATTAGAAATATGATAACACACAATTCAGTGTAATTCAAATAAATCTTCAAAACTGAAGGATATTCCAAACTATTTACTTACTCGAACCCTTGTCTCACGAAGGTTTATGATTGGTCAACTTCTAGGCCATCAGTCTCATGTTTTCTGTTAAATACCAAACTGACCAATGAAGAGAAAACACGTATTGATTCATGAAGTTTAACCTTCGTACAAAATAGCATAACTCTTTTTTAATAGGGAAAGGAGAATATTGTTATTTATATTATTATATATTTACCTGGAAGGAGGACACTAGGCCATACATTCCACAATAAAGATTTAAACCTTGTCCCTTTTAAGTTACAAAGGTGGTGGATGCTACGATGTGGACCAATGCTTAAAAGTCTTTCGAAATTTTAACGATGATTAGCGATATTCTTTAGAAGTTAACGATCTTCCTAGTCTTCAAAGCTGAGACAATGACTCAAACAATGTCAATTTAATTAAAATGAGGGGAAATGAATGTGTCCCTAAACATATAACTCTTCGAACCAATACCAATCAAGTCGTCGTCTCAATTGTAAAGACGAGGAAGGTGGTTAACTTATATTTTTGAAGAATGCCGCCGAACATCATTAGAGACTTAGATGCTTTTAAACATCGCTCTAGCACCTACGGGTACAACACATCAATTAACTTTTTACTAATGATACTTTCATGAATTGCCGCGCAACAACTGCCAAGGAAGTCTACCATTTCTAATGATGTGCTAAGTGGCAACACATCATTGGATGAAACTCTCTCTCACTATCCCCCAAGGAAAAAAAATTGGAATGTTCAAACAAAACTGATTAGCTCCTAATTAGTTGTATCCCAGATTTGTAACTTAATGTGCTTGCCAACATGATCAATGGTTCTCACCTTACAATCAATTCTGCCAATTCTGGTGGTGACAAAACTGGTTGCGAAGGAACCATTAGAAAATTGCAAAAGTAGACAACTCTTCCCCACACCTGAAATAGTTAGTCAGAAAATTATTTATTTTAGACCATAATACATATGCTCACTTTCTCTCACACACATGAGTACCATAACAGAAACATATATAGATATGTATTATTTGTATATCTGGGAGAGTATGCTCATATTATTTTACATTTTGGAGACACCACCATGATACTAGAATCTTGCCTGACTCACATAATGCTTTGCACACTATATCAATCAGCCTTCTTCTTCTTTTTTTTTTTAAGCATTCCAAAAATAAAAAGTTTCTAAAATTCAAAAATAACTAACAAATTAAAATTTCAGAACATCTAAGAGTAATGTATAATTAGTTTTAGGTTGATAACAAATGGAAATATATTATATTACTACATAAAACCACTTTGTAACCAAATTGTAAAAGTATATGTCTAATATTTGATTCTCATTGCACTGCACTATGAGGATAAAACGAATTTACACCGATAGCGACTAATGAACATTCATGGTT
>PGWS01019506.1:0-14963 GCA_002896235.1 Cicer reticulatum
TCTGTTACTCACGCGATCAAAATTCCTCCCTCCTCCATTTCGTTTTTCTTGTGCTTCCTTTCTTCAAGATTAGAAACCACACTTGGTGAGTGATAGGATAGGATTTCTTAACTTCACTCTCCCTCGTTGGTTCAAAAATGAAGAAAAACGGTGTTAGAGATTTCAAAACCGTCAAACACAAACCCCTCCGTTTCATCTAGATCTAAGCTTCATTCCGCGAAGAGATAGAAGGGAAAGTTGCTCACTACCATGCTACGGTGCTAGTGAACTAAATTTAGAAGCGACGTTGCGAACGGAGATTTTATCGGATTTACTCGCGGAACCGGAAACGTACGTTTAGTTTGCATTTAGGACTTATCTGTAGTTGTGTGGAAAGGAATCTGTTAGGGTTGGATGTATTGATTTAGGGGAAAATAATCTAAGGTTATGTGGGTAAAGTCTTAGAGTTAGGTCTTGACGATATTGACGGGTGTTTCGTAGAAAAATGAACTTAACTCATTTGTGTATGATTATGGGTAAATGAAATTTGATGTGTTTGAGTGTTTATGTTGTGTTGATTTGTGTTCGTCGTATTTGACGTGTTCTAAGTTATATACGATGAAATTTGATGTGTTTTGGTGTGGATTGTGAATTGATTTGATAATATGTTTTGAGTTGGTTTTGTTGTGAAATTTGAAAACCATTAGAGTATAACGAGTATTAAAAATGGGGAATCTTTTAATATCTCGGTTTACTTAATGTGTGTTTGTGTGAAAATCGTTTAAGTTAACTGGATATTAAGAATGGGGAATCTCTTAATGTCTGGGTTACTTAATGTCGTTTTGGAAAATCGTTTAAGTTAACTGGACGTTAAGAATGGGAATCTCTTAATGTCTCGGTTACTTAATGTTTTTGTTTTGAAAATCATTAAGTTAAATGAGTATTAAGAATGGGGAATCTCTTAATGTCTACGTTTACTTAATGTTGGCATGAAAACCATTAGAGTTAAACAGGAGTATATAAATGGGGGATCTTATTAATAACTCGGTTTAATTTGTTTTGGAAAAATCGTTTAAGTTAAAAGAGTATTAAGAATGGGGAATCTTTAATATTTCTGTTTGCTTAATATTTGTTGTGAAAATCGTTTAAGTAATGGGTATTAAAATGGGGAATCTTTATATTGCATTTGCTTAACGATTGTCGTCGGATGATGCTGAATGTATGTTCATGCATTTTCTTTTTGGTAAATTGTGCTGGAACCCGTGATAGGTGGCACCTCGTAAACTGTACTGACCCGCTTGATAGCGTGGTTACGTTTACGGTTTACGTTTAGTAAGTTGTGCTGACCCGTGATAGGTGGCACCGTACGTAAACGTATTGGCCTGTGATAAGGTTACATTTACGGACTTACGCTTTTTCTTTAGTAATCGTGCTGACCCGTGATAGGTGGCACCTCGGTAAACTGTACTGACCCGTGATAGGTGGTACGTTTTTTATTTACGTTTTTTAGTAAATCGTGCTGAACCTGTGATAGGTGGCACCTCGGTAATTGGTACTTTGGCCTGCGATAGGCGGTACAATTATGATTTACAGCCCTTCGAGGTGGGTTTTGGTTTGGAATTCCGAGTCCATGCATTTTGGCATATACGCATTGCATTAGGGTGCTTAGCACGCGAGTCGTGTTTGATTCGAGTTATGATTGAGTGTTTTGACTTTGAGTCGTCGTGGTAATTGTGTTGAAAATGCTAAGTGTTATGTATTGATTTTGTGTGTAAGTGTGATGGATTGTAAAACTGTTTCGAAAACCAATTCGTCGTGGTGATTGTGTGAGTTTTGCTAAGTGTTAAGTTTTGGAGTTATGTGTGAGTGTGATTGAATTAGTTTAAGTATTTTTGGATGAATAAGCAGGGAAATCGATTTCCCAATCGATTGGATGAGTTGCAGGAAGTTCACTATTTTAACCTAATCGATTTGCCAATCGATTGTATAAATATATCTTTACAAAATCTTTTAAGAAATCGATTTGGAAATCGATTGGCAGAGAGGCAGGAACTCAGCAAAACTGCCAAAATCGATTTGGAAATCGATTTGGCAACACAGGAACTCATCAAAACTGACAAAATCGACTTAGAAATCGATTTGGTCATGCAGAAACTCAGCAGAATTGACCAAATCGATTTGGCAATTGATTGGCTCAGCAAAAGTCCTTATTTTGAGTTAGATAATCGATTGCTCAATTGATTTATCAATGCTTTGGTCAGTTATGTATTACTTGATGGTTTGAGAACTTCATTTTGAGTTCATTGTTAATTTGCAAGCATTATATGAACCTTTAGCATATGGAAAATCCTTTTAAGGTGCATGCTTAGTTGAAAGGTTATTTTGTGCAGTTAAAACTTAAATGTTATGTGTTATCTGTTAATTTCGGTTGGCGACCCTTTACAATTATTGTGGAAATCTGGGCTTTGCCCTCAGATGAGAGTCAGGACGATCCTACCAGTTCGTACCCTACGGACGGGAATGGAGATGGGAACGCTTGACTGCAGCTACGTTAGGAGGATCTCACGGGGCGCGTGGAGATCACTCAGGGTGTATAGTTTTTTGGTAGGATGATCAAATTAGGTTGATGTATAGGGACTAGACGTCCTACTTTTTGGGTTGGAGTATTTTGATTTGGAAAACTGTACTTATACTAATATTGTCAGTTTGACATCTTATTTGAATGGGTCCCATGTACCATTTGTTGTTGTGTAAATGCTTTTGGATTTATATTTGGAGAAACTTTTCCGCTGCTTGTAAATTATAATGACTCAATTATTTATCCAAAGGCATTTTCTTGTTTATTTCTCTGTTTCAGTTTAATTTCTTTTGAAAAAAAAAATACACCCTCGCTTGAAAATCGGGGTGTTACATTTTAAATAACCAAAGTGTTGAAATTAAAACAGAAAATGCAACTCTGAAAACTAATATTACTGAACTTAAGACAAAATAATGCAACTGAAAATTGATATTACTAAACTTAAAATAGAAAATGCAAATATGAAAACTGATATTGATGAACTTAAGGCTGAAAATCTAACTCTGAAAAGTAATTATGGCTCAACATCAATTGAAAATACCACATGTAAACTCTGATAAGCATGAAGAAGTATTTATATATTTTCTTGCTAATGGTAGAAAATATTCTTCTATGATTTATGGAGTTAGTAGAAATGGTAAAAGAGGTATAGGATTTGAAGAAACTGTAACTGAACCTAAACCCTATTTCCTCTGATATCTTGTGTATTGTTGGCTCTAAAAAAGGTCACTCCAAATTATTTTGTCCCATGTTAAATACAAGGAAAGATAAGAAACCTTTCAAGACTAACAAACTAGGACCCAACCAAATTTGGATACCTAAGAACAAAATTATCCTTGTTGCAGATGTCCTCAACAATCAAGTTTAAAACACCAATCATGGTACCTGGACAGTGGATGCTCGCGACATATGGTGGGAGAAAAGTCTATGTTCTAAGAACTAACTTTGATCAAAGGAGGCACAATGACATTTGGAGGAAAGCAAAAGGCTAGATTAGTGGTCAAGGTAAAATTGGTAATGGTACTTCCCCTTCTATTAAAGATGTCTTGTTTGTTAAAGGTCTTAAGTATAATTTATTAAGTATTAGCCAGTTAAGTGATAATAATTATGATATTATATTCAATCAAAAAACATGTAGGCCCAATTAGTTAGAAGGACGGATATGTACTCTTTACAGGTAAAGGAAAAACAACATTTATAAGTGAAACATGTTTAGTCTAGAGAAACAAGAGGTTAAGTGTCTTATGTCAATAAATGAAGAGAAACTAATTTGGCACAAAAGATTAGGCCATGCAAACCTTAGATTAATTTCAAAACTGAATAAACTTCAACTAGTTAGAGGTCTACCTAAGCTTAGTTACAAAACTGAAATTATGTGTGAAGCTTGTCAAAAGGGAAAACAAACAAAAAACTCATTTATGCATAAGAACTCAGTCTCTACGTCAAAGTCCTTTGAGCTCTTACATGTAGATCTATTTGGGCCAGTGAAAATAGCCTCTCTAAGTGGAAAGAAATATGGCTTTCTTATAGTAGATGATTACACTAGGTGGACATGGATAAATTTTTTAAGAAGTAAGGATGAATCCCACAATGTGTTCATCACATTTTGCAAACAAATAATGAATGAACTTGGTCTTAAGATTGTAACAATTAGAAGTGATCATGGAGGAGAATTTGAAAACAAGTTCTTTGAAAGTTTTTGTGATGAGAATGGAATCTCTCACAACTTCTCCTCTCCTAGAACACCCCAACAAAATGGAGTTGCAGAAAGAAAGAATAGATCACTCCAAGAAATTGCCATAACCATGTTAAATGGTATGAATGTTGCAAAACACTTTTGAGTTGAAGCAATTAATACTGCATGTTATATTCAAAATAGAGTCTATATTAGATCCATATTGAATGAAAACACCATATGAATTATGGAAAGGTATAAAGCCTAACATCTCTTATTTTAAACAATTTGGTTCTACTTGTTATATGTTAAACACTAAGGCTAACCTTGGAAATTTGATTCTAGATCTCAAAAGTGTACCTTCATTGGATACTTTGAAAGATCCAAGGCTTATAGAGAGTTTAATAGGGAAAATCATATTATGGAAGAATCCATACTTGTTAAATTTGATAACAAACAACTTGACCATGAAAAGTCTAAGAAAGATTATGATAGTGCAAGTTTATCGGAATCAAAGGATGAATTTAAATCAGGAGAACTTGAAAAATCATAGGATACAAGTAAATCAGAAGAATATGATAAATCTTCAAAGGATGAATTTGATCAAGTTAGAAATAGACAAGATAAGTCAGAAGAAAGATATGGATGGAAGTACCAGTCATCTCATCTTGAAACTCTAATCATTGGAATTACAAGTGATCCTTTGAGAACCAGATCATCACTTAAAGATACCACTTTATTTGGCTTACTCTCATCAATTGAGTCTACCTCTATTGATGAAGCATAGACATATGATGGATAGATTCTTGCAATGCAATAAAATTTAAATGAATTTAAGAGAAATGACGTTTGGGATCTAATTCCTAGACCAAAGAAGAACATTATTGGAACCAAGTGGGTTTTCAGAAACAAGCTAAATGAAAAAGGTAAAGTCGTCAGAAACCAGGCAAGACCTGTGAACAAGGCTACAATTAGCAAGAGAGCATTGATTACACTGAGACATTTACTCCAGTGGCCAGGTTAGAAGTTATTCATATCCTACTTTCTTTTGCTGCAAATAAAATAGATGTTAAAAGTGCTTTTCTAAATGGTTATATAAGTGAAGAAGTCTATGTTAAACAACCCTCAAGTTTTGGAAGTTCTGAATTTCCAAATCATGTTTTTAAACTTAGGAAATATTTGTATGGCCTAAAACAAGCACCTAGGGCGTGGTATGATAGACTTAGTAACTTGCTTAAAAATAACTTTGAAAGAGGACAAATAGATAATACAATTTTTAGAAAATCAATAGGAGATAATATTCTTAATCTTCAAATTTATGTTGATGACATTATTTTTGGATCTACTAATGACACTTTTGAAGTAGCAATGTAAATTTACAAGAAAGGGGGATTTGAATTATAAATTCGCCTTTTTAAATTTTTAAGTTAAAACTTAAAGAAATAACTCAAGATTGATCTTTGTTGTGAAAACGAAAAACGTTCTTGGTTCTTGACAAGAAAATGGAAAACACTTTTGGTTAGTTAAAATCAACAATTTAACTTATATATTTAACTTGATAATGAAACAGACGGAAAGTAAATAGATAAGGGAAGATATGCCACATAAGGATATATTCTGGTTAACCCAACTCGGGCTACGTCCAGTGCTCACAATTGTGAGATTTTCCATTAAGTGTTCAAACGAAGAACATCCTTGGTTTTACACCACCAGTTCAGATCAACCTTGATATGTTAAAAAGTAAAACCTTTCCCTCCAGAAAGGAGTTCAACATTTCACCTTTTAATCATAAAAGGATTTTCTACAAACTACATAAGCTATATTCAATACTATAAACTTTGCGTTTACATGATAATGATTTAAAGAGTTCGGTAGAATCTGAGTAAGCTAAACTCGTATTTGAGATTAAATTCTTGACAGAAGAATTCAATATAATAACTCTAAGAAATTGAATGAGGACATAGCTGATTCTTTTGTGTGAATGAGATACTTTCAAATGTATGAATGTAAGTTAGTGATGGATTTTTTTAGCACTTGAAGTTCTGCTTTTCCCTTGAGCTTTGGTCTTCCTTTTATAGGTTTTAGGATGTTTAATGATAGTCAAAAAAAGCCGTTGGAAGTGCTCTGTCAGTCTTGACCAAAAACCATATTTTATGATTAAAAAATATTCAAGTCTTTGAACACTTTTGAGTTCTGTTTTGACTGGTTTGGAATTCTTCATTCTTGGACAACTATGATTTTATTTGATGATCCTTTAATCTTTAGATATATAATTGATGAGATCAGAGTCTTGATCATTCTGGAGATAGTTGTTAATTATTTTGTAGAAAGATGTTTGTTGATGAAGATCATGTGTAACATATTGGAGAATGTTTATCAGTCTGGTGACTGATATTACGCTGCTGGAAAATGACCATTTGACACTTTTACTTTGAGTTGTGCCTTTGATCCTTTGATCCTTTTGAGTGATTATTTTGCCCATATGAGAGCTGTATTTCCCTAGTATATGAACTGCAAATCCATTCGCGATTTGCTAGAGCTTTCCTTGCATTAAAAACTGATTTGATATTGCTTGATAGTTCTTGATGCTTTGCTTTTGCCTTTGTTAATCTTTTGGAGTAGATCTTTATGGTATGATCTTTGTGTACGCACTTCTAGTACCTTCATAATAGGGACTGGTTTATCAACAAACCAGAAATGTTCTAGTCTATCACAAGCCATCAACTTTGGAGATTAATCTTGCTTTTTATTCTTGATGCATTGCTTTGCTTTTGTTGATCATTTTCTCTTTGAATCTGTCCAAAATTATCTTGAGTATATATTTATGTTCCTTTGTAGTAAATTCTGGAATTTGCAATGTAGATTGATGTACTTTCATTTCCCAGATCAATCTTAAACTAAAGAAGACTTTGTTCTTCTGTAAACCATAATGCTCTTGGATTAATGTTGTCAAAACTAGAACGTTCTTTGATTTAAAGTTGTGAAAAGGAGAACATTCTCCATTTTTCTAGACTTCAGTTTTAATAACCAAAACATTCTTTGTTTTTGAAACTGTTGTCCAGAATAATCAGAATGTTGTCAAGAATGTTCTTCGTTCTTAACGGTCAAGCTGGAGAATGATCAAGTCTTGCTGGAACTTGCTTGATTCATCATAATCCATAGCTTTTCTACTGTGTATTTTGAATTGATTTTTTGCTGAGATGAATCCTTTATATTCTTTGAAGAGTACTAATTATATGATTGTGAATCCAGGAGCAATTTCTTCTTCAATAGAGGAGATCACTTGTTCTTGAAATTTCAGAACTGTATAGAATGTTCTCTGTTTTCCAGACTTCTGTTAAGAACGTTGTCTGTTCTATCTTTGTATTTTTGCTTCCTTTTCAAATGATCTTGCTTCTTATTTATAGCATGGTGTGATCATTGATTTTTGTATTTGATCATAAGTTTTATGATGGATATAAATAAAATGCAAGAATGTTCATAGATATGTAATTAAACTCCCCCTAAACACATGCAAGAGTTTAATTGTTGTCATTATAATTAAACTCCTTATATACATACGCAAGATGTTAATTCTTAACATTCTTCATTAATTATTTCCATCCTATATCCGCCATATATTTCTCTCCCCCTTTTGGCATCTATCAAAAAAGTTGGGGAATAAAAAATGAAGTACACATGTAGGGAGCAATAGTAAGAATATATTACACATAGTAATCATGTGTTTGATAAATGCATTCATATATCAAACAAGTGAAGTTTGCATTTAGCATCAAAGAACATAACATGTATGATGATCAATAATCATCCACTACGCCAAAAATAGCATTTTACATCGCTTTTTTTAAGCTGCTTAAAGCGCTTTTAAGCGCTATAGTAGCTAGTGCTGTTAAAAATATACAACATCGCTATTTAAAATAAAAGCGTTGTAAATATATAACGCTCAACACTTCTCTATTTACAGCGCTTTTCTAAAAAGCGCTGTAAAACTATTCTAACAAGTGTTGTTTGTTGTACACGTTTTACAATGCTATTTTCACAAAAGCGTTGTAATAGATGCATTCTTATACTCGTTTTATAGCAATTTCTCTAAAAAGCGTTGTAGTAGGTTCATTTTTATACTAGTTTTACAGCGCTTTTTATTAAAAGCGTTGTAAATCTGATCGACATTTTTTAATGGCATTTTTAAAAAAGCGTTGGTTTGAAATTTTTAAACAGGTTTCAATGCATTTTTTAAAGAAGCGTTGTCTTTCAATTTTTTTTTCTACATATTCGCAGCAACAATATCATGTTCATAGCAATTAAATATCCACAATATCAATTACATATGCACAACAACAATCTGGACAGTAATTAAAATAATGATTATCAATTTCTAGCAATTCGCAACAACCAATTTCCCAGCAATTATATAACTTTTAGTTCGATCACATACTGACACTAGTCTTCCTTTATTTCAGTTTGATCACTTTCAGAGTACTATGCGATATAATATTTGAACATAAATAAGTTTAGAATCAAATATAATATATATATATATATATATATATATATATATATATATATATATATATATATATATATATATAGTTTATATATGAAAATCAAAATATAATGAAAAATAAACGTACCATTTCTGGAATTATATTTTGATTCATATCAATAATCTCCTTCATGAATCACAATATATAGTATCTGCAGTCTATATTGTTAGTTTGACGAGGACACTATAAAATAAATATTTATGCATTAGTTGTAATTGAAATTTTAAAGGCATATAATTAAGTTCTATAATAACAATTTCAAACCTTTATTGGAATCCATGTGATGTTGTTTGACTTATGCTTCGACAATGTAGCACCCCGTTGAGCGCAGAAAACTTGTAAAACACTATGAAAATAAATGTCATTATTATTCAATTATCAAACACATTATTTATATATGTAAGAAATAAATGAATTTTGCTTACGTGTTGAAGATATTCTCTATATCCAAGTGATTGTTATAATGATCGTGCAATGGATCTAAATAGTATATAATTTCAGACGTGGCATTGATGGCAAACAACACCGAATGTTTCCTACAACAACAAAAATTTGGTTGACAACTTGGTTTACACAATTGATAAAGTATCATAAATTAAAAAAGATATAGATAAATAATATATAATTACCCTGAATTATATGACGCAAGAAACAATTTATCCTTCTCTTTATTTTTCAAAAGTATATCAACGACATATTTTTTTACATTAATTGGATCATGTTTAAACATTGACAACTTATGTGGAGATAAGAATGAAAATCTATCTGACAATTTACGCATGCACACCAACTTTTCATACAAAAACTTTCAATGAAAATATCAAATTATATTAATTATCAATAAATGTAGCAGTTATGCAATTAAAATTAATTACCAACAAATTAGCTTATGGGCAGTGATGCAATTACCTAATGTATATGTTGATGACAGTAGCACTCAGCTCCTTATGATTGAGAAGTTCATAAATATACTCTTTATCAAGTAATTCTTCATACCCATCTCCGAAAATAGCTTTCTCCATGTGTGTGATTCGTGAACCATTGTTGTCCATGTTTATTTTTGCTTGTATGTTAAGACACGACCCAAATCGAGAAAGACATGGATGACTTATTTTAGGAGTAGCAACTGATTTTCCCCGATCCAGTTTTTGAATTTTGCCAGATTTATTTTTACCATGAATCTGCATTTGCGGTGCGGCTGATTTTTGATAGAGTTGTGGTGCGGCGGGTTTTGCTTGAATCTGAAAAAATGAGATTGATCAATTTGTTAGTTATTATAGTAAGCTAAATCATTTCATATTCAATTGATGTATACGTCAAACCTTTTCTGGTGAAGTGACTGATTCGTTATGAGGAATCTTGTTATCACCTTTAGACTTTGTAATAATCTAAATAAATGTGAAATTAACATTAATAGCGGATAAGTCAGCAATTAAACATAATCAATTATAATCATACAATTAAACATACCGTATCTATGACAACAAGATGTTAGGGCCATGCCATGTAACTACCTATTGCTTCTCCCAAAAACTCCATATCTCCATAGTTGTCAGGGATAGACAATGGTGCAAGTGGTTTCGAAGCAATTACAGGTGACACTTTAACATGACCGACAGGGATATGAGTATGATGTAATACTTCTCCTAAGGTATATTGAACAATGTTCCTTTTCCAACCATGCGATGAGTAGAGGAGGATAAATATAACACGCATGATGAGACACCCTAAATCAATGGTTAATACATAAGTATGTGAAACAATTAGGTTGAATGAATTTCTTATTTCATTAATTAATTAATTACCTCCGGAAGACTTTTACGACCAACGTTGCAACTACCATTTTCACTCCGGAAGTTTCTTTTCCTTATTCGTTTTCACCAAAAATGAAACTTGCTATGTTAGGATTTTCAGCTTCTCTAGTACTTCCTCATTAGATGGATTTGTGAGTTTCTCATGTGAAAAATCCTTAACCCCTCACACGGCCAGAATATTCAGGAACATTAAATATCTTATCAAGTATGTCCCTACAACTAACTTGTGTATTCTCCTTTGAATTTTTAGAGCATTGTTCTAGATTCTCCTAAAATTCATGTACGATTAAAAATATAAGTTCAATGTCATTTTTAAAATACAATATTAAAAAAATACTAAAATGATAATATACTTACAAATTGTGTTATCACTTGTTGAACATTTTCATTATCAACTATTCCATCTTTAGCCGAGCCTCCTTCCACAAAATATGACGGCCGAATGGTTGGTTGGATTTCGTCTCTTGAAGATATTCGTTAAGACATAAACAAAATATTAGTTAGAAACTATAGTTTATAATCTACCACATTAATTATATAAAAGTGATGTTTACTTACAATTTTTTGCTCTAAACGTGCATATCCCCATACGCGATTTTTTGTATGGATGCATTGAATTTTTTGCTCTCTCCCGATTTTTTGCCGTACTTATACTCTATATAAAAAAGAATAATGATCGTGTAAAAAACTACGCTATGAATATGAATAAAACACAAATGCTAATAAATTAATATTACCACAAAAACGGGGTCTGCACGTTTAGCTACAAAAGCGCTCCATTCTTCATTTGATACGTAGTGTTTGTATATTTTTTGGAGCTTCAACATTAAAATTTCTATCACGATCTCTTAAGTAACAATTTGACAAATGAGATCTTAAGCCTATGTGTATTCTTCTGGCAACTCTAAGCACATAATTTTTTCGCACCTCATCAACGTTAAAAGCTGACTGCAAACCAAATAAAGATAGATTATGAGTAAAAGTATTTCAATGGAAAAAAATCTAAGTAAGAAAAAAGTGGAGTAAAAAAGTTACTTGTATATCATTCCAAAATATATCTTTAGCATCCTTCAAAGCTTTATCTCTCCAATCATCAATTGTTAGTGGGATATTTTTGACGAACAACCGCACCAATGTAACTTACCATCATTGAACTGTTGGGCTCAATTGGTTGACCACTTTGATTCCATCCCACCTAATAAACTCATAGAGTAAGTGCATGCTTTCAAAAAAGATAAAAAATAAATTCTACACAAAGTATAGTATACCTCAAATTTAATTCCATTACTTCTTGCTTTGATGACCTTTTACATAATAGTTTCCCCGCGTTTAACTTCGTTTTCATAACTCTTAGTATTGACACTTTCACCATTTTGACGAACTAAATCATTATTGGGATCCATTTATCTACACATTTCACACAGTATAATTATAAGTTCAGTATAACTTCAACAAGTTCAACATGCATTAGTCTAAGTAGCAGTATAAGTTCAACATGTAGTTTAGTGACAAAAACAAAAAAATAAATACAATACCTGACAACAACAATCTCTGAGTTTAGGGTTACGACTTCGCTTAATTAGGAACAACGAAAAGAGGACGCAAAAATACGTATGGAAAGGGTTCGTCTAGAGGGTTCGCATGGAAGAGGGTTCGTAGTGACAAGGGTTCGTAGTGAAGAGGGAGAGTACGTAATGAAGATCGTGAGTAGTGAAAAGAGTAACGAAGATTGAGAGGTTTCACACTGTCAAGTTCGTAGGGAGAAAACGCAATGAAGAAGAAATTGAAGAGATTTCTTATTATTAGTTTACTTAAAGACCATATTACAACGCTTTATCAAAAAACGCTTTAAAAGATCTAAAAGACCTAACTCTATTACAACGCTTTTACAACAAGCTCTATAAAAGACACTATTACAACACTTTTACAACAAACGCTTTATAAAAGCGCTATATGAGCATTTTACAGCGCTTATGGACAAAAAGCGATGTAAATTATTTGTAATGAAAGCCTATTATAACACTTTTACAACAAGCGCTTTATAAAAGCGCTATATGAGCATTTTACAACGCTTATGGATAAAAGCGCTGTAAAACTATAAGTTTGTATTCAGTTCAAATTAAATATTGCTAAATTACAATTTCAGTTAAGTTTCTGTAAAATACCTATATTTGGATTTGTTTTCTTTCCAAATAATTAGTTAAATACCTATAAATCAATGTTAAATTACATTATCAATTCAGATTGGGATCAATTCAAGTTCAAGGAAAATGCCCAGTCAAACATAGCTTTTTCAAGTTCAAGTTCAAGTTTCAAGTTCAGTATAAGCAAAAAATCAAATACAATTCAAGCTAAATGGTAGAATACTCAGTTATGGCAGGTCAAACACTTAAATTACATGAACTTAGTATAATTACATGATGAGTTCAAATTACATGGCTTATATAAAACAGTTAAACACCTAAAGATGTCCTTCTTCTTTTCTTGGTGGGATTCACATTTGTTTGTCCTTTAACGATACAAAACGATGAATTAATCCAAATTCGCTCATCATGATCATCTCTAAGATATAAACCATCATTAGTTAAATCAATTTCATGTGGTTGTGCTGTCGTAAAGAAAAGAACATTACCAACATCTTCATTGTTATTGTTATCATCACTTATTTTATTGGTCGATAGGACAATGGACCATTTATCATCAGTAGGATCAGTGACATAAAACACTTGTTGAGCTTGCGACGCTAAAATAAAAGGCTCATCTTTGTATCCCACCCTATTAAAATCGACAAGCAAGAACCCTGACTCATCAATTCGAACGCCATTATTATTATTGACCCACTTGCAACCAAAAATGGGAACATGAAACATTGTGTAATCTAACTCCCATATATGCTCGATAACCCCAAAATATGATAGATTTGCATATATTGGGTTTTTGTCTTTAGCACTTGAGATATGCATCGCTTCAGCTACGAGAGTGACTCCGCTATTTTGCATAGTGGTTTGATCATCTTGTTCTATGGTATAAATGTGTAGTCGTTAATTACATAACCCGTGTAAGAAAAGACATGTAAAATCGGACCATTTGCTAGCCACCTCAATCTCTGTGAAATTGAACCGGGTCTATATCAAACTTTGAGTTAATGTGATTTTTTAGCCATGTTATAAAACTTTGATTGTGCTCTCGTGTTATCCAATTTTGATTCCTATTCATGTTCAAACTATATAATTGGTCCATGTGTATTGTAACATACGGTTGAACCTCATCATCATTGTGTAGAACATACAATTGTGCTTGCTCTCATTATGTCCTTGAAATAGTCATTACTCTCTTTCCAATTATCCCTTCTCCTGTTATTCTTCCCGAATGATGAGACATGGGAAGCCCTATGGATTCAACATTGTATAGATATTCAGTACAAATTCAGCAGCTTCTTCGACAATGTACCGTTCAACAATACAACCTTCTGTTCGGCTTCTACTTCTTACGTACCCTTTAATATTTTCATATATCGTTCTATCGGATACATCCATCTCATATAAGCTGGCCGACAAAGTTGTGTCCTCCCTAACAAGATGAACAGTAAGGTGAACCATTATATAAAAAACGAGGGTGGAAAATACATTTCAAGCTCACACAAAGTAACAACAATTTTCCCTCTACAATGTCGGTAATTTATGAGGATCAATTACTTTACTACAAATTTCCCTGAAGAAGAAATATAATTTAGTTATGTCTCGTCGAACTTTTTCAGGTAAAATGGAACGTATACCTATTGGTAGCAAATGCTCCATTAGAACATGACAATCATGGGTCTTCAACCTTTTAACTTGAGGTCTTTCATACAAACTAAACTTTTAATGTTTGAAGAGTATCCTTCTAGAACTTTAACTTCGTGTAGAAAATTACATAAAACAATTTTTTCCTTTCTTAGATAGAGTATGAGCAGCTAGAGGTTAATATGTGCGATTTTCTTTCATTAAGGGACCCAATTCATTTCTTATTCTCATATCGACCAAGTCCAATCTTGCATTGATGCCATCCTTAGACTTCCTGGAACATTGAGTAATGTACCAAATAACACTATCAAATACATTTTTCAATATGCATCACATCGAGAAAATGTCTTATATACAATGACCTTCCAACATGGAAATTCAAAGAAAAATGGCTTTTCTTCCACCCAGTTTTGACAAGCTCTCCCACAAAAGGTTTGCCAAATTTATTGGTCAAAACCTTGTACTCTTTCAAATATTTGATATCCAGTCGGTGCTAAAGGAGCAAGTACCTTCCTCTGATTTTCCATTGAATGCATTTTCCACCCACGATACTGATGAACTAAAAGGTAAAAATATACGATGTCCAAGAAA
>PGWS01019508.1:0-12591 GCA_002896235.1 Cicer reticulatum
CTCTATTTTATTATATGTTATTATTATCTTCGTCATTGAATTACAACTTACAAAATGAAGTAATACTAAATAATTTAATTAAAATAGAAGTTGTCAAAAAATAAGTAATTATTACTTATTTGAAAATACTAATTTTTATTATTGTTTATTATATCTTCGTTTTATTGTTTTACTGCATAACGAAGATAATAATAACATATAATAAAATGAGTTTATCAAATAATAAGTACTTATTACTTTATTTGACAACTCTATTTTAAATTTATTATTATTATTTTTGTTATATAGTTGTACTTCATAACGAAGACAATACTAACATAATAAAATAGAGTTGTTAAATAAAGTTATAATACTATTTATGCATCAAACTTTAAAGGAGATAAATAACACATAATAAAATTATAATTATCAAATATATTAATAGTTAATATTTTATTGACAACTATAATTTATTATATGTTATGATATCTTCGTTTTATAGTTGTACTTCATAACCAAGATATAATAACAATATACAAAATTGAGATGTAAATATAAATAAGTAATATATTTTATTTGACAACTCTATTTTATTATATATTATATTATCTTTGTATGAAATAGAACCATAAACGAGATAATAATACATTAAATAAAATAGGTTGTGCAAATAAGTGTAATACTTAATATTTATGTTGAAACCATATTATTATTATATTTATTTATATCTTTGTTTTGTATTTTAATTTACAATCGATCTTTTTATATATATTATTATTTTGGTTATTTAGTACAATTACAAAACAAAAATAATAAAACATATAAGAAATTTGAGTTGTCAAATAAAAATGATTAATTTTCTTATTTGACAACTCAATTTTGTATATGTTATTATTTACTTCGTTATAACTTATTTGTTTGACAACTCTATTTTTATATATGTTTATTATCATTTCGTTCATGAACTATAACTATAAAACAAGTAATACTATATATAACAAATAGAGTTGTAAAATTAATATAGTAATTATATTTATTTGACAACGCTATTTATTATATGTTTTTATTTTCTTCGCTATGTAGTAAACAAATTAAAACGAATATCATAATCACATTTTAATAAAATAGAGTTTGTCAAATAATGTAATAATTAAAAAGTATTTTTCTCATAAAGTTATAATTGTGTTTCGGTTCATATTTTGAAACATTAGCCATCATTTCGTCTAAAAATATGAATTTCGTCCCATTTTTGTCGCGGCGACACAAAATTGTGCTTGAAAAGTCTAGATGAAATCGGGGGATTTTCGTACCACCCATTTTCGGTCAATTGTCGGGTGGTACGAAAATCGCCTGAAAAGTCTAGATGAATCGAGGTTCCACGCCAAATTTCAAAACACTAGCCATCATCTGGTCGCGAAAATACAGATGTTGGTCTATTTTTGTCAGAGGGGTACGAAAGTCGCTCGAAAAGTCCAAATGAAATCGAGGACCAGGAGACTATTATAGCATTCTTCCCCAGAATTTATAAATTTATTTCAGGTTTCGCGCCAAATTTCAAACACTACCATTGTCTTGTCCGAAAATACATGATGTTGGTCCATTATCGTCGATGGGTTACGAAAGTCGCCCGAAAAGTCCAAAATGAAATCGAGGACCGGGAGACCATTATTAGAAGATCTTGTTCTAAATTTATAGCTGCGCTGGGTTTCGTTAGATTGAAAACCTAGGCATCATGTTCAAAATCGAATTTCGGTCCATTTTTTCGGGTGTACGAAAAATCTCCCAAAAAGTCCAGATGAAATCACCGGTGAGTATAGCATTGTTCACAAAATATAACTGTGGATTTCGAATTCGGCATCGGATTTCAAACATAGCCATATCTTGTAAGAAAATACAGATTTCGGTCCATTTGTCTGGCGGTACAAAAATTGCCCGTACTGTCTAGATGAAATGAGGACGAGGAGACACTTATTATATTCTTGTCCTAAATTTATAACTATGTATCGGGTTCTTTGTCAGAATTTCAAATAATAACCATCGTTTGGTCTGAATCTACGGAATTGGTCCATTTTTTTTTAGGGGTACGAAAATCTCCCTAAAAGTCCAGATGAAATCGAGGCTCGGGAGACCCTTGTAGCATTCTTCTCCAAAATTTATAATTGTGTTTCAAACACTAGCCATCCGTCTGGTATGAAAATACTGATTTTGGTCATTTTTTGGTCGTGGTACAAAAATCTCCCGAAAAGTCCATTATGAAATCGAGGACAGAAGACTCAAATTATAACATTCTTCTACTGAATTAAATAACTGTGTTTTCGGTTCCGTGTATGATTTCAAACATTGGCCATCGTCTGGTCCGAAATACAGGTTTGGTCCATTATCATCGATGGGTACGAAAAATCGCCTGAAAAGTCCAGATGAAATCGGGGACAAATGACCCTTAAAAATTCTTCTTCTTAATTTATATAATTGTGTTTCAGGTTCCGCTTCAGATTTCAAACATTAGCCATCGTCTTGTTCGAAAAATACGGATTTCGCGTCCATTTGTCGGGTGATGGTACAAAAATCGCCCGAAAAGTCCATATGAAATCGAGACCAGAAACCATTATAGGATCTTCTCCAAAAATTTTAATTGTGTTTCACGTTCCGCACCAGATTTTTAACGTCTCTCGAAAAACCCGTAGAAGTCAGTTCCCAAAATACATGATTTTCGGTCTAATTTTGGCGTGGTGGTCATTAAATCTCAGAAAAAGACCAGAAGAAATCGGAGACCAAGAGATCGACAAATCTCCCGAACATTTCTTCTCCCAAAATTGTATTTGTATTTCGGGTTCAGCATCAGAATTCAACACTAGACATCATTGTATGAAAAATACGAGGATTTTGGTAGTTTTTGTTGGGGTGATACAAAAATCGCCCGAAAGTCTAGATGAAATCGAAGACTAGGAGACCCTTATAACATTCTTCTCCTAAATTTATAATTGGTGTTTCAGGTTCTGCGTCTTATATTCAAAACACTAACCCATCGTTGGTTCGAAACTACGAACTTTGGTCCATTTTTGTTGTGTGGTATGAAAATTGCCAAAAAGGCCAGCTGAAATCGAGTTACCAGGAGACCCTTATAACATTCTTATCAAAAATTTATAACTGTGATTTGGGTTATGTGCCAGATCTCAACACTAGCCATCGTCTGGTCTGAAAATGCTGATTTTGGCCCTTTTTTTGTGAGGGGTACGAAAATCGTCCGAAAAGTCAAATGAATTCGAGGACCGAGAGTTCCTTATATCATTCTTCTTCTAAATTTATAATTTTCTTTCGGGTTCCGCGTCAGATTTAAAAACACTAGCCAACGTCTTGTTTGAAAATACGGATTTCGGTCCATTTTAGTCGGGTGGTACAAAAATCGCTCGAAAAGTCCCGATGAAATCGAGGACCATGAGACCATTATAGCATTCTTCCCAAAATTTATAACTTGTTTCGGGGGTTCACGCCAGATTTCACACACTAGCCATCGTCTTGTACGAAATACACTGAAAAGTATAGATGAAATCGAGGACCAGGAGACTCTTATAGCATTCTTTTAGTAAATTTATAAATATGACTCAGGTTCCGCGTCAGATTTCAAACACTATCCATTGTTTGTTCGAAATACGAATTTTGGGACTTTTTTTTCATGTGTATGAGAGACCCTTATTGCATTCTTCTCCAAAATTTATAAATGCGTTTCGGATTTCGTGTCAGATTTGAAATACTAGCCATTGTCTCTTGAAAAGTCTACATGAAATCGAGGACGGTGGTCGGGTGGTACAAATTTATAAATGCGTTTCGGGTTTCGTGTCAGATTTCAATACTAGCCATAGTCTCGAAAAGTCTACATGAAATCGAGGACCGGGAGACCCTTATATCATTCCTTCTCCCAAATTTATAAATGTGTTTCGAGTTCCGCGTCAAATTTCAAACACTAGCCATCGTCTTGTTGGAAATTACGGATTTCGGTCCATTTTTTGTCGGGGTGTACGTAAATCGCCTGAAAAGTCCAGATGAAAGCGAGGACCGGGTGATCCATTATAGCTTCTTCTCACTAAATATATAACAATGTTTCTCATTTCGGTTCAGATATCAAAACACTAGCATCGTCTGTGTTCCAAAAAATACAGATTTCTATTTTATTATATGTTGTTATCATCTTCATTATGAAAAAAAACTATAAAATAAAGAGAATAACAATATATAACAAAATAGAGTTGATTAGACAACTTTATTTTTTATATGTTTCTATTATCTTCGTTATAAAGTACAACTACATGACAATATAATAGTATCATATAATAAATAGAGTTGTCAAATAAAGTAATAATTACATATTTATATGACAACTCTTTTTTATTATATGTTATTAGTTATCTTCGTTTTGTAGTAGGTACTAAATAACGAAATAGATAGTAACATATAACAAAAATGAGTTGTAAAAAGAAATATGTAATTATTACTTTATTTGACAACTCTATTTTATTATATGTTATTATTATCTTTGTTATGAAGTAAAACTATAAAACGAAGATAATAATAACATATAATAAAATTTGAGTTGTCAAAATAAAGTAATAATTACATATTTATTTGACAACTCTATTTTATTTAATGATATTACTATCTTCGTTATGCAGTCAACCTTTAAAAATGGAGATACTAATAACTTTTAGAAAAATATAATTTTCAAACAAATTAATAAATATATAATTATTTGACTACTCTGTTTTATTATACGTTATTATTATTTTCGTTTTGTTGTTGTACTAAATAACGACAATAATAATAACAATATAACAAATTGAGTTGTAAAATTAATATTTAATTATTACTTTATTTGACAACACTGTTTATTATATCTTATTATTATCTTTGTTATGTAGTAAAACTATAAAACGAATATAGTAATAACTTTTAACAAATAGAGTTGTCAAATAATTTAATAATTCAAAAGCATTATGCTCCTAAATTTATAATTGTGATTCGGGTCATATTTTGAACATTAGCCTTCATTAGGTCTAAAATACGAAATTTCGTTCTATTTTTATTGGGTGGTACGAAAAATTTCCTGAAAAGTCTAGATTAAATCAGGGGATTTCGTACCACCCGATTTCGGTCCATTTTTGTCTGGTGGTACAAAAATCGCCTGAAAAAATCCATATGAATCGAGGATTGAGAGACTCTCTTATAGCATTATTCTCTAAAATTTATAACATGTTTCAGGTTCCGCGCCAGTTTTCAAACACTAGCCATCGTTTGGTCGAAAAATACAGATGTTGGTCCTCTTTTGTCAAGGGTACGAAGTCGCTCGAAAAGTCCAAATGAAATCGAGGACCAGGAGACCATTATAGCATTCTTCCCATAATTTATAACTTTTGTTTCGGGTTCTGCGCCAAATTTCAAATAATATCCATCGTCTAGTCTGAAATACAGATCTTGGTCCATTACCGTCGATGGCTACGGAAAGTCGCCCGAAAGTCCAAATGAAATGGGGTTCTGCGTTAGATTTGAAACATTAGCCATCGTCTTGTTCGAAAATACGGATTTCGGTCATTTTTAGTTTGGTGGTATGAAATCTCCCGAAAAGTCCAGATGAAATCGAGGATCGGAGACCATATATAGCATTCTTCACAAAAATTTTAATTGTGTTACGGGTTCCGCGTCAGATTTCAACACTAGCCATCGTGTGGTCCGAAAATACAATTTTCGGTCTATTTGTTCGGTGGAACAAAATTTCCCGAAAAGACCTAAATGAAATCGAGGACAGGATCCCTTATAACATTCTTCTCCAAAGTTTATAATTGTGTTTCGGGTTTCGCATCATATTTCAAATATTAGCCATCGTCTTGTAAGAAAATACGAATTTGGTCATTTTTTGTCGGGTGGTACGAAAATTGCCGAAAAGTCTAGATGAAATCGAGGACCAGGAAACCTTATAGCATTCTTCTCCTAAATTTATAACTTTGTTTTGTGTTCTTCGTCAGGTTTCAAACACTAACCATCTTTTGGTCTAAAACTATGGACTTTGGTCCATTTTTGTGGGTGGTAGAAAATTGCCAGAAAAGTCCAGATGAAATCGAGGGCCGGGAGGCCCTTATAGCATTCTTCTCCAAAATTTATAGCCGTGTTTCGGGTTCCGCGCCAGATTTAGACACTAGCCATTGTCTGGTCTGAAAATATTGATTTCGGTCCATTTTTGTCGAGGGGTACGAAAATCACCCGAAAAATCCATATGAAAGGAGGACCAGAAGACTCTTATTATAGCATTTTTCTCCTGAATTTATAACTGTGTTTAGGGTTCCGGTCCGATCTCAAATATTGGCCATCGGCTGGTCCGAAAATACAGAATTTGTCCATTATCATCGATGAGTACGAAAATCGCTTGAAAAGTCTAGATGAAATCGGGGACCAAATGACCTTATGAATTCTTGTTCTAATTTATAACTTTGTTTCGGGTTCCGCCTTATATTTCAAACACTAACCATCGTCTTGTTCAAACATACGAATTTCGGTCTATTTTAGTCGGGTGGTACGAAAAATCACCCGAAAGTCCATATGAAATTGCAGGCCGGGAGACCATTATAGCATTCTTCTCCAAAAATTTATAATTGTGTTCGGGTTCCCCGCCTTATTTCAAGCATTAGCTATCGTGTGGTCTGAAAATACGATTTTCAGTCTAGTTTGTCGGGTGATACAAAAATCGTGGAAAAAGACCAGATGAAATCGAGACCAGGAGACCCTTATAGAATTCTTCTCCAAAAATTTATAATTTTGTTTTAGGTTTCGCATTAGAATTCAAACACTATCCATCGTCCTTGTTTGAAAATACGGATTTCAGTAGATTTTGTCGGGTGATACAAAATTTGCACGAAAAGTCTAGATGAAATCGAGGACCACAAGACCCTTATAGCTTTTTCTTCTAAACTTATAACTGTGTTTCGGGTTCTGCGTTTTATATTTCAAAACACTACCATCGTTTTGTCGAAACTACGACTTTGGTCCATTTTTGTCGGGTGGTACGAAATTCCCCAAAACGTCCATATGAACTAGAGTACCGGATATACTCCTTATAGCATGTTTCTCCAAAATTTATAACTGTGTTTTATATTCTACGCCTGATTTCAAACACTAGCCATCGTCTGGTCTGAAAATACTGATTTGGCCCTTTTTCTGGAGTGGTATGAAAACGTCCCAAAAAGTCCAGATGAAATCTAGGACCGAGAGTCCCTTATATCATTCTTCTTCTAATTTTATAATTTTCTTTTGGGTTCCACGTCAAATTTCAAACACTAGCCATCATCTTATTTGAAAATACGGATTTTGGTCCATTTTATTTCGGCAGTATGAAATCGCTCGAAAAGTCCCGATGAAATCGAGGACCGAGCGACCCTTAAAGCATTCTTCTCTAAAATTATATAACTATGTTTCATGTTCCGCGCCAAATTTTCTAACACTAGCCATCGTCTGGTCCGAAAATACAGATGTTGGTCCATTTTTTATTCGAGGGGTACGAAAATCGTTCGAAAACTCCAAATTAAATTGAGGACCGCGAGACCATTATAGCATTCTTCACCAAATTTATAACTTGGTTTCGGGTTCCGCGCCAGATTTCAAACACTAGCCATCGTCTTGTACGAAAAAAAACCCCCGAAAAGTCTAGATGAAATCGAGGACCAAGAGACTCTTATAGCTTCTTCTCCTAAATTTATAATGTGATTCAGGTTCCGCATCAGATTTGAAACACTATCCATTTGTTGTTCGAAAATACGAATTTGGGTCCATTTTTTTTCATGTGTTCGAGAAACCCTTATAGCATTCTTCTCCTAAATTTATAACTGTGTTTCGGGTTCCGTGTCAGATTCCGAACACAAACCATCGTTTTGTTAAAAAACTACAGATTTTGGTCCATTGGTGTCGAGTGTACGAAAATTGTCCAAAAAATCCAGATGAAATCGAGAACCTGGAGACTCTTATTGGATTATTATCCAAAATTTATATTTGTGTTTCGGGTTCCGCGACAGATTTCAAAGACTAACCATCGTTTTGTTTGAAGATACGAATTTCGGTCCATTTTAGTCGGTGCGGTACGAAAATAGCCAGAAATTCTAGACGAAATCGAGAACCAGGAGACTTATAGCATTCATCTCCAAATTTATAACTGTTTTTCTAGCTTTGCGCCAAATTTTAAACAGTAGCCATTGTTGGTCCGAAAATACGAATTTAAGTTCATTTTTGTTGGGTGCTACGAAAATTGCCCAAAAAAGTCCAAATGAATCGAGGACCAGGAAACCTTATATATTCTTCTTCTAAATTAATGAACTGTGTTCAGGTTCCGTGTCAGATTTCAAACACTTGCCATAGTCTTGTTCGAAAATACGAATTTAGTCCATTAGTCGGGTGGTATAAAAATCGCCCAAAAAGTCAAAAATGTAATCGAGGACCGGGAGACCCTTATAGCATTTTTTTCTCCAAATTTATAAATTTTGTTTCGAGTTCTGCGTTAGATTTCAAACACTAGCCATAGTCTGGTCCAAAAAATACGGATTTCGGTCCATTTTGGTCTGGTGGTAAGAAAATTGCCCGAAAAGTCCAGAACAAATCGAGGACCCAGAGACCCTTATAGCATTCTTCTAAACTTATAACTGTGTTTCGTGTTCTGCATCAGATTTTAAACACGAACAATCGTCTTGTTCAAAATATGGATTTTGGTCCATTTTAGTCTAGTAATACGAAAGTAGCCAGAAAAGTCCAGATGAAATCTAGGACCGGGAGACCCTTATATCATTCTTCTCCAAATTTCATAACTGTGTTTCAGGTTCCGCGTCAAATTTCAAACACAAGCCATTGTTTTTGTTCAAAAATATGAATTTCGGTCCATTTTAAGTCGGGTGGTACGAAAATCACCCAAAAATACCCTATGAATCAACGACCGGGAGACCCTTATATCATTCTTCTCCTAAATATATAACAGTGTTTCGGATTCCTTGTCAGATTTCAAACACTAGCCATCGTCTGGTCCAAATATATGATTTAGTCCATTTTTGTCAAGGGTACAAAAATCGCCGAAAAGTCCAGATGAAATTGATGACCGAGACACCCTTATAGCATTCTTCTTCTAAGTTTATAACTGTATTTCGGGTTCCATGTCAAATTTCAAACTCTGGCCATCGTCTGGTTCGAAAACACAGATTTTCGGTCCATTTTTGTCGGGTGGAACGAAAAATCGCCTGAATAGTCCAGATGAAATCGAGGACCGGGAGACCTTTATAGAATTCTTCTCCAAATATATAACAGTGTTTTGGGAGATTATCATACCACCCAACAAAAATGGACCGAATTCGTATTTTTCGAACAAAGACAATGGATAGTGGCAATTTTCGTACCACTCGACAAAAATAGACCAAAATCTGTATTTTCAACCAACGATGGCTAGTGTTTGAAATCTCAAGCGAAACCAAAAACACTGTTATATACTTAGGATAGGAATGTGAAAAGGGTGTCTCTGTTTTCGATTTCATCTGGACATTTCACGCGATTTTCGTACGACCCCCTATAAAAATGGACCAAAATCTGTATTTCGGACCAAACGATGGCTAGTGTTTGAAATCTGATATGGAACTTCAAACATTGTTATATATTTAGGAGAAGAGTTCTATATGCCTCTCCCGGTCCTCGATTTTCATCTGGACTATTTGGGCAATTTTTGTACCACCCGACAAAAAGGACCGAAATCCGTATTTTCGAACAAGATAATGGATAGTGTTTGAAATCTGACGCGGAAAATGAAACACAGTTATAAATTTAGGAGAAGAATGCTATAAGAGTCTCCTGGTCCTCGATTTCATCTGGATATTTTCGGGCGATTTTTGTTACCACCTGATTCAAATGGATCGAAATCCGTATTTTCAAACAAGACGATGGCTAGTGTTTTGAAATCTGACTCGAAAACCGAAACACTGTTATAAAATAAGAAGAAGAATACTATAAGGGACTCTCGGTCCTCGATTTCATCTGAACTTTTCGGGCGAGTTTCGTATCCCTCGACAAAAAATGGATCAAAATATGTATTTTCAAACCGGACGATGGCTAGTGTTTGAAAGCTGATGCAGAACCTGAAACACTATTATAAATTTAGGAGAAGAATGTTAAAAGGGTCTCTCGGTCCACAATTTCATCTGGACTTTTCGTGCGATTATCGAATCACCCGACAAAAATGAACTGAAATTTGTTTTTTCGAACCAAACTATGGTTAGTATTTTAATCTTGATGCGGAATCTGAAATACTATTATAAATTTAGGAGAAGAATGCAATAAGGTTTCCTGGTCCTCAATTTCATTTGGACTTTTCGGGCACTTCTCGTACCACCCGAAAAAATGTTCCGAAATGTGTATTTTCGGACTAGACGATAGCTTGTATTGAAATGTGACGCGAACCCAAAACACAGTTATAAATTTAGGAGAAGAATGCAATAAGAGTCTCCTGGTCCTCGATTTCATCTGGACATTTCGGAGATTTTCGTACCACCTGACTTAAAATGGCCGATATCCGTATTTTCGAACAAGATGATGGCTAGTATTTAAAATCTAACACGGACCTTGAAACACAGTTATAAAATTTAAAAGAAGAATTCTATAAGGGACTTTTAAATCCTCGATTTCATATGGACTTTTGGGGCAATTTTCATACCACCGAGACAAATGGACCGAAATACGTATTTTCGAACAAGACAATGGATAATGTTGTGAAATCTGACGCGGATCACGAACACAATTATAAATTTAGGAGAAGAATGATATAAGAGACTCCTGGTCCTCGATTTCATCTGGACATTTCAGGCGATTTTCGTACCCACTCGACTAAAATGGACCGAAATCCGTATTTTGAACAAGACGATGGCTAGTGTTTGAAATCTGACGCGGAAAACCGAAATACAGTCATAAATTCAGAAGAAGAATGCTATAAATGTCTCTCGGTCATTGATTTTCCTCTGCACTTTTTGGGTGATTTCCATACCCCTTGACAAAAATTGACCAAAAATCTATATTTTCGGACTAGACAATTACTAGTGTTTGAAATCTGATGTGTAATCCAAACACTGTTATATATATTAAGTAGAAGAATGAAATAAGTGTCGCTCAAACCTCCATTTCATCTGGATTTTTCTGGGCTATTTTCGTACCACACGACAAAAATGGAACAAGACGATGTCTGAGTGTTTGAAATCTGACGCATAATGCGAAACACTTTTATTTATTTACGAGAAGAAATTCTGTAAAGGTCTCTTGGTCCTCGATTTCATCTAGACTTTTTGGGCGATTTCATACTACCGACAAAAATGGACCGATACCCGTATTTTCGAAAAAAGATAATGGCTAGTGATTGAAATCTGATGTGGAACCCGAAACACAGTTATAAATTTAGAAGAAGAATCCTATCAGGGTCTCCAAGTCCTCGATTTCACCTGAACGTTTTGGGCAATTTTTTTACCCCTCGAAAAAAAATGGACTGAAATCTATTATTCGGACAAGATGATTAGAAATCTGATGCGGAATCCGAAATACTCTTATAAATATAGGAGAAGAATGTTGTAAGGGTGTTCCGGTCCTCGATTTCATCTGCACTTTTCGGAGGATTTTCGTACCACCCCGACAAAAATGGACCGAAATCCGTTATTTTTGGACCAAACGATGGACTGGTGTTTGAAATATGACGCGGAACCCGAAGCACAATTATAAATTTTGGAGAAGAATCCTACTAGGGTTTCCGATCCTAAATTTTGAGCGATTTTTGTACCATCAGACTAAAATGGACTGAAATTCGTATTTTCGAACAAAGACTATGGCTAGTGTTTGAAATCTGACGCAGAACTTGAAATACAGTTATAAATTTAGAAGAAGAATGCTATAAGGGTCTCCCTATCCTCGATTTCATCTGGACTTTTTGGGAGATTTTCATACCACCCAACAAAATGGACTGAAATTTGTATTTTGGACCAGACGATGGCTAATGTTTAAATCGGGCGCGTGGCCCGAAAAATAGTTATAAAAATTTTGGAGAAGAATGCTATAAGGCCTCCTGGTCCTCGATTTTATCTGGTCTTCTTCAGGCGATTTTCGTACCACACGACTAAAATGGATCGAAATTCGTATTTTCGAACAAAACATGGTTAGTGTTTGAAATATGTTGTGGAACCTAAACACTATTATAAATTTTTGAGAAGAATGCTTTCAAAGTCTTCCAATTGACGAATAGATCTGGACTTTTTGGACGATTTTCGTACCACCATACTTAAATAACACATTCGAACTAAACGAATGAAATGCTAAACACATAACCACAAGTTATAAATTTGGAGAAGAATGCTATAAGGGTCTCTCGTGTCCTCGATTTTCATCTGGACTATCGAACATTTTCGTAACCCTCGACAAAAAATTACCGAACATCTGTTATTTTAAAACCAGACGTGGGATAAAGTGTTGGAAATCTACGCGGAACCCAAACTATTATAATTTTGGAGAAGCATGCTAATAAGGTTTCCCTGGTCCTCGATTTAAACTAGACTTTTCGGGCGATTTTCATAC
>PGWS01019520.1:0-10537 GCA_002896235.1 Cicer reticulatum
TTTGAACTAGCGGAAATTTCGTTTTGAATAATAACTCGCTGAATAAATCGCTGAATAATAATAATAACTCTGAATAATAAATCGCTAATAACTCTGAATAATAAATCGCTAATAATAAATAAGTCTGAATACGTCGCTAATAATAACTGAGTGTCAATCATCTAATAAATATATAAATCGCTAATAAATAAGTCTGAATAAGTCGCTAATACAATAAGTCTGAATAACAAATAACCCACGAATAATAAAATAAGTCTGAATAATACAACTATGATACTACTGATAATCTCCTCCTCTAGAAATATATAAAGCTCTCTCCAATAAGACACGCATCTCATCTTCAGGACCACCCATATGCAAATCTAAACTCTGCTGTATAAGACCACCAACTGCGTGACACCGTGTACAACTAGTATCGGGACCAGCATCATGACTAGGACCAGCATCAGCATCATGACTAGGACCAGCATCAGCATCATAACTAGGACCAGCATATGCAGCAACATAAGGGATCATCCGAGGATGAGATATCCTATAATACCACTGGATGTATCCCTCAACACACTCATGTGGATATGCAGCTGGATGCAATCTAGCTCGAAGTGATCGTACAGAATTCCGGTACATACTCCATTCAACGTCGACATCACGTGCAACAAGCATCGGTGGTGTAGGAGGAATGTGTTGAGTATACCCAAACTGCCGTATGCACCTCTCAGGTAAATACGGAACCATCGTGAAACACCAACGAATGTATCCTGTAAATAATGACACAGACTGAAATCGTGTCACAGCGTTCTGATCGTAATCTGGTGCCCAGATAATATCCGTATCCCTCAAAGCATCCAACTTTGCCCTGTAATATGCCACATTCCCAGATGTTTGTTTTGCCGTCCAACGAAACATCCGTGGCATCGAGGAAATATGCTCATCCATATCCCGTTTACAAATATCCGGGAAATGTTCATAAATCCAAGTCTGTAAATAATTGAAATGTAGTAAAATTATTAAGGTGATGAAATAATTAAAAAAATAATGATAAGTATAATAAATATAATAGTACCTGAAATAAAGACAAATATCCTCCAATCTGTTTGGTTGCAGGCAATGTACTGTCTCTAAGATAGTCATATAGCACAACAAGTGCAGCCGGTCCCCATGCCCATTTACCACAACTATCCAGATCTTGAAACAGAAAGAGATATTTTGCAGATACAAGTGTAAAACTTTTATCCGCAAGAATGGTACATCCTACCAAATGAAGTAGATATGCCCTAGCTGCACAGTCATATCTTCCTTCATGAAGTTTCTTATAAAATACCTCTTTCAACCACTCAAAACTATAGGAAGCCCCTCTATTGGTCCTAGTCTCAGTGACAGCTTCATCATATGTAACCCCCAACAACTCAACAGCAGCAGCAATTGCCAAATCTTCATTGACATTTGCGGGAGGTGTGAAAAACTCTCCAGTACACGGGATGCTCAAAAGACCCCTGACGTCGTCAAGAGTAATAGTCATTTCACCGAATGGCAGGTGAAATGAACTAGTCTCTGCGTGCCATCTCTCAGCAAAAGCAGATATCATGTTACCATCAATCATATGCAAACTACATCTTCTCAGAGGACGTAATCCAGATATATTAATCCAATGATCTATTTGAGCAGGTAAATGATATCTAATATCAATAAATTTGTCTTGCTTTTTGCCATTGGAAACAACTTTCAAGGCACGTCTTTCCTGTTTAATTAAAAATAACACAATTAAAAATATATTATAATCTTATACTACAAATAAATTATAATGTGTAATAAAATAACCTATACTACAAATATATTATAATATGTAATAAAATAAATTATTTACTAACCTGTCCATTCCACACATTAATTGCAATATGATGCTCATAATCTGTAAGGACAGAAAGATCATAAGGACCTCCAGGAAACATGGGTTCATCAGGCTGGTGCTGCTGACCATGTTCATCATCAAAATGTTGCTGCTGCTGGTCATATTCATCATAAAACTCATGATCGTGCTGAGGCTGCTCATCATGGGGCTGCTCATCCTGTTCTGCATCAAACATAAGATTTTGCTGTGGCTGCTCATCCTGGGGCTGCTCGTCCTGAGGCGCCTGCCTTTCCTCATTTCTCTTTCTCCTTTTTTCAACAGCAGCTCTCCTATTTGATTGTGTAGGAGGCCGAACTCGCGAATAATCACCACCGTCAGATTTTCCTCCTCTGGTCCTCACTAACAAAATTCAATAAACAAAAATAAAAAAAAAAAAAAATTACACAGTGTACCGGAAATTTCAATCCTCTTGAAATTTCCGGTATACATACCGGAAATTTCAAAAACGACATTTCCGGGAATTTACAACTACCGGATTTTTCAAATTTCCGGTTTACCTCCCGAAAATTTCGTTTTTGAAATTTCCGGTATGTATTTTGAACTACCGGAAATTTCAATCCTCTTGAAATTTCCGGTAAAAACCAAATTTTCCGAAAACTTACTTTTCCGGATTTTTCAGTGTGGGGGTAAAGTGTTTGAAATTTTTCTTATTTTGAGTTTTACTGTTTTTTTTTAGGGGTATTTTAGGTATTTTACAACAAAAATTTTATGTTGAAGGTATAGGTTTAAATGGGGGGTACAATAGCCAATTTTCTAGTTTGTCTCAAACTTCGGGAAGAACTTCATTCTATCTCTCCCTCGAATAAAAAAAAGTGGGGCAGCGCCCCAGTTGTCGTAAAATTGTATACTATACTATACAAAACTATTCATAGTTAAATTAAAAAAAAATCTAAAACTATGCGTAATCAAAACAATCATTATTTATCCATTTGTTTATTATAACAAATAATACTAAACGATAAGCAAATGTTATAGGAAGTAAGAAAAGAAACCATGTCTATCATATTCATTTGTAAAATTGTGTTCATAATTAAATTTAAAAAAAAAATTGTTAAAACCACGTGTAACCAAAATAATCATTATTTATCTATTTATTTATTATAAGATTGAAAAAATAAATAAAATAAAAATAACAATTCAAATTACATTTATAAAATAATAATTATCAATTACATTTTCTTTAATCCATCTATTTATTATCCGATTGAAAAAATAAATAAAATAAAAATAACAATTCAAATAACATTTATAAAATAATAATTATCAATTACATATTTTTTTTCCAAATTACTATTAGCCAATTTGAAACAAATGATGCGGTTAGATGAAAACAAATATTTAATAATCATGACAAATGTAATATGATACAAATATTTGGATTAATAGGATAATTATACAACAAATCACAAATCAAATATTTGAATTTTAAAGATTATTTGTATATGTTTTTTTTATTTGGTATGCATAGTATATAGGATGTGTATAAATAATAATGATTATAGAGATGTTTATTAATAATACAATATTTTTATTATACTCATTCATATTAACTGCAATTCAATGCCTTGATTACACTACGATGCCAAATTGCGGTGTCTGGATTGAACCCTCAATTCCCATGTAGGCGCAATAATGCAAATTCTTGTTCAACGTTAGGACTCCGTGGTTTACCTTGAGATAAATGTCTTTACTCTAACAAGAATTCTCTATGTTCTTAGTTACCTGTTAACGTCATCCAAAAAGTTATAATTTAATTGACTTTACGCTCAAACAATAAAAAATATAAGAAGGGTGAATGTAAAAGTTAAGATGTTGCAACGGAAAATTTCCATACCTTTGTCACATTTACAAAGATCTGAGATCAGGAGTTGGCCTTCCATTAATTTCAACTATCCATTGAAGAGCATACATTATACCATATCTATGTCTACTGGACTCCCATTACACATCTTGCCGAAAATTGATTTGTAAACTTGTTGTTTAATCACACAACAGCCAAAGTGTTGACTTGATCCATGGTTACAATTAATGGGCAAAAATCATTCAACGTATATATATATAATATATATTATATATATAAGTATATATATATATATATATATAAATTATTAATTATTAATTTTTGTTAAAAACGTCACAACAAAATACAAAACTATCTTCATAAATGAAAAACAGTTAAATATATTAAAATAAAAGATAGTTGCAACTTTAAAAATAACATAGTTAAAGTAAGAATATTAAAAAAAGAGAACAACAAATTATAAATTTCAGAAAAAAAACTAAAAACTAAAATCAAGAATAAGAAATAGAATTTACATGCAAAATTTGAAAAGTATAAATAGATTAAAAAAGTGGAGAAAAAAATACAAAGATAGAGAAAAAACGAAAAAACGTATTCAAATAGAAAAGAGATAAAATAAGAAAAATTCAAAAGAAAAATGATGCAGAAACAATGCAAGAGAAAGCATAATTGTTCCAGAACAGTTGTTCTATGATAGTGTTGCTAAAAGACATTATATACATGTTTCAGTTGAACCAATAAAAATATAATCATATTTTTTAAATATAAATACTTGTTTGATCAACTTTCACAGATTAAAATAAAATTCTTATTGTGTTCATATTAATAAATCAACAAATATAGATATATAACAAACAAAAATTTAATATTAATTTTTTTATATAAATAACAAGGGAAAGTGAAATAAATTTTTCAAAACCTATATATGTGACTGTCCCGATGAATTCAATGCAAGTTCGCAAATAAAATAATCATAAAGAACAATTAAAATAGGATAATATTATTATTTGACCAATTAACATTCCTGAGTCCTTTATTTTAATTTTGTTGTAACAAATTGGTTTTTTATTTTTTTTTCTCCATGTGATCCTTTAATAAAGTTTGGAGGTATCCACGTATATGTTTAGAAAATTAAGAAATTCATAATAACATTCGTCATCTTTAGTTTCAAATATTACATCATTAAAGCAATTAATCACACTCTAGAAAATAATAAAAATACTCCTATTCAAATATAAATCATAAATTTTAAAAAGAAATCAAAATTAAAATCAAATAAATACACCCTCAGTTCACTTACCCTCTCAAATCTCAACAATACACAATGGAGTAAACTCAGAAAAACAATTAATCCAAAATCCACAACCATTCAAAGTCTGATTTCAAATAAATAGCCCATTCATGTCACCGAGGATCACTTTAGCAACAAAAATTATCTATAAGTAAATATCATTTATAATTTTCAATATCACTTTAATTATTTTTTTTCTTCTATAATATCATTCAATAATTACTATATACATCTTTTATAGTATTATTATGTTTTAATGATAATAATAAAAATAATACTATAAATAATTAAAAATGGATAGTTTTAATAAATTACTTCTCTATTTATTCTAACTATTTTATTTTCTAATATGAGCTAACACCTTAAACTACACTTGTTGGGAACGGAGAAAGTATAAGGTTTGCCATGTGACATATTTATATGTTATTTTGTAATAATGATTTGTTGTCTCTTCTCATAAACTCACAATTTAAGAGAGGAGGTCCTAACTCCTAAGGCAAATCTATCCCTGCGTCCTGACCTTTCCTCTCTCTGCTCTGTTCTACCCCTTTTTTCTTTTTAACCATTTTATATCATTATCATCATTATACTGTTTTCTGCATTTACTTGTGTGTTGATTTTGAAAGTTTAGTGAATTAAAAGGGCGTATTTATTTAATTTTGACTGTTTTTTTTTAATTATAAATCTAGGGTTTATATATGAATAGGGGTTTTTAATTGTACCTTGCCATATATACACCGTGACCTTCTTGAGGAAGAAATCCAAGAGCACGTACTGCTGGATGTGGATCTTGAACTATACAACCACACCAATTAACTATACGAGTTGTGCCATTTCCATCCCTAACATCTGTTCCCACAAGAAGTTCAATCTCTCGTCCCTATACACAATAAATAACACAAGTTCATTTAGTAAGAACTGCAAACTCTAAAGCAGAATGAGGGCAAATATTTTCAATGTACCTGCCGAAAAATAGTCATCTGAAGCTTGCCATCATTGGTATTAGATTTATCTAAAGCTTGGCAAGCATTTTCAATGTCATGGAAGCGTGTGACTGGTTCTTTATTGATTGCTAAAACCATGTCCCCTTGCTCCAAAAGATTTTCAGCCTTTGATCCAGCCAAACAACCTTTAACACGTAAAACCTGTCGTCTTATGGGGTCTTTCTTAACAAGCGCCTACAATAATATGACCTAAATCCATTAGTAACAAATCATGATAATTGCAATATGAAAGGAAACCATTTGAGGCAAAGAGAATTGTAGATCTTAGTCTATACCTGAATCCAAGCATCACTTAGTCCAAAACTACGAGCCTTTGAAAGTAATGTTGGATAAAGTTCAACTTCTAAAATTCTCAGAAGTGGCATAGGCCTTTTGACACCATTTATGAGAAGAGGTGGCCCATTTGCACCAGATATGATCTTGTCCAGGACCTGGCTTATTGCATAAATTGGAATGCCCCTCACAAATTGATGATCTTCTGATGTGCTACCAAATTTCAGCTGTAACACGAGATTTCAGCATTCACATAAATAAATAAAAACTGCATCATATTTCACAAACAGTCACTTCCTTTTCCAAAATATGAAAATGTTGGAATAAAAAATCATCACCCTTTTGCAAAATTGAATCAGGGCTGTTGAAATTTTGGTAGAAATTTATTTTGAAATAAAGGTCTCATGAAATATTATTGCTTCCTTTTTTACTGTTAAATATTGTTAATTAATTTTGTTGTATTTATTAATTGATTTATTTGATAGGATTCTATATTCGTTCCAGAGCTTATTCTGTTTCAATATGATCCTATTATTAAGGGATTGTATTTGCCTTGCCTCTTTTAAATCTCTTATGAATAGTATGAGAAACATTCAGATTAAATTGCAATCATAGCAAGTTCGATCCCCTTTTTTATTTTAGTTTTAGGGTTTCACCGCCGTGAGCCTGACCCAGTGTTTAGTTGTTCGTTATAGCGTAACTCCATCACAGTCACAAATATTTTTCGGATTGAAATAGTCGACCATAATCAAATTTTTTAATCATGTTGGCCTTATTTACTAATCTTATTTTTACTCTCTTCCCTCTCCCTCCCGCTCTCCATTACCGCCCTCCTCTCCTTCCTTGTCGCACTCTTTCTCTCCACCGTGCACTTTTCCAAGGTTTCATTTTTTCTTTTCTTTTTATTATTAGTATTTGTCCTAATTTCCTTTGATTTTCGTGTATTATGTTTATAAATTTTTTATTTTATTTTATTATTGTTTTATGTGATTGATGTTGGGTTGATTTTCTCTGAATTTATCATTATTTTTATTTACGATGATTTTTTGTTTTTGATGTTGGGTTGATTTAACAATGACTTATGTTCTTAGAATAATATCATACAAAATTTAGTAATGACAAAATAGTAATAATTATATTTTCATTTGATAATTTTTATTTTTTTATAGATTATTATTAACTTGTGGATCCTAGTTATAATATGCAAAGAGTTCTTTTTTTAGTAGCATATACAATTTTTCAAGTATATATAAATTATTTGTATTTTTTTTTTAGTGCATTTTTTTGTTTATTTATAAAAAAGATATATAAATGTTATTTTTTGAAAGAGAAAAAAAATTAAATAGATTATAAAGATAAATTTGTTATTTTATCACAATATACATAATATCATTTGATTATTTGTTGTGTATCAAACACTAAATATGATAAACTAATTTTATCAGGTTTGTTATCTTGTGAACATATGACATGATAACTTTTATCTCGTCCATATTATATCTACTTAATATCTCTTAATATCTTATATTGTCTCTATCCTATCTTGTACATCAAACAAACCATATTATATTCCCAGTGTTTTTGTGGCGTAGGTGTTTTTTATTTCGACTTTGGCTATGTTATCTGTAATCTGAATTGTTCTTGTAATTCTTATCTTTGAGATACCTTGTACTTTGGATAGATTTTCACTAATATAGTTCTTTGATTTTTTAAATAAAAAAATCATAATTATATTCTTTATTCATCTGTACTTTCAATTATGCCAACAATGTGATATGAAGATAATTTCTCATGCTATTTATCATATTCTCTACCAAACGCCACCAAGACAATATTACAATATTTCCATTCCTCTATTTTTTCCCTCCTCTATTGTGTACCTTTTTGTTTTCCACCCTTTCACTCAAGCACATCTAGGAAGTAGAAGAATGCTCTATACACGTCAAGAATTTGTTTGCCAGAGATTTCGCTAAAATAATGTTTGATGCTTGTTAATTCTTGCTTATATGGGTGGTCCTTACAACTTTAAGTGGTCCAACAACCACACTTGAATTCAGTCAAATTTCAGGAAATTTTATTTCAGCTTTGTAGCATTTCTTAATCACATGAGTTTAGTTTTGTTAAAACTTAATTTAAACTGCCATTAAAAAGCTTATATACATGATTACTTTGCTATTTAGCTTCTAAGATTAGTGATTCACTTTAATAAAATCCATAAACTTCAAAACAGTTAAAGGCCGTTCGAAACTAATAATATCATTTTAAATAAAAATGTGTAGTAATATTTGTTTTTATTAAGTTGAATACTCCATCTGAGTAATACAGCTTAAATAGAAAAAACAGGGGTCAGATTCCTGAATTAAAGGAATCTGAATTGTAAGAAATAAATAGCAAAGAGAAAGGAGAAAGGTAAATCCCTTGACTAAAGATTTGACACATCATTTACATTAATGCTCGGATTTTACTTTCTAATTTATTTAATCTTATAAATCATAACAATCCTAAGTTATCAACACTCCCCCTTAAGTTGGTTCAAAGATATCTATCATGCCCAACTTGGTAACTTGATGTTCAAACGGCTGTCTCAAAAGGTCTTTAGTTAGAACATCCGCAATCCGTTGGGTAGTTGGAACAAATGGAATGCAGATCACTCCTTCTTCAAGCTTCTCCTTGATAAAATGTTTATCAATCTCAACATATTTGTACGGTCATGCAAGACTGGATTATGGGCTATACTAATTGCAGCCTTGTTGTCACTTTTAAACCGCAAAGGAACAATTACCGTGTTTCCTAGCTCTTCGACTACTCTTTTCAGCCATAGAACCTCACAAATTCCTTGATCCGTTGATCTAAATTCAACCTCAACACTACTCTTAGCAACAACATTTTGTTTTTTACTCCTCTGGGTGACAAGATTACCCCATAACAAAGTGCATTACACTTTATCAGTAATAGAACCACCCCAATCCGCATCAGTATAAACTTCAATTCTTCTTTTTTCAGTTTTCCCAAAAAAGAGACCTTTCCCTGGTGTGCCTTTTAAGTACTTGAGAATCCTATAAACAGCCTCAAGATGTTGTTCATACGGAGAATGCATCAATCACGATGCTTAAAGCAAAGGCAATATCTTGATGAGTGTGAGACAAATAAATAAGTTTACCAACAAGTCTTTAATATCTGCCAGAATCTACAGGAACACCTTTTTTAATGTCCCCAAGCTTGGTCTTGACACAAGTTTGATAAGGAATGTTTAGTACAAGATCTAGTATTTTCTTAAGGGCAATGGGAAGATGAAGATCATCATAAATAAGAGTTTGGTTGAAAGTTACCTGATGAACTATTGTCAAGGTGTGGTGTAGAACTATCATGATTTTCACTATCCATCCTTTGGGTAGATGATTGAGGTTGCTGGACAGTGGCTTTCTTCCTTTTTTCAGTCTGGTGTTCTTTTGTATATACCAAATCTTTTTTCAGTCTGGTGTTCTTTTGTATATACCAAACCTTTGTGCCTTCTCTCATTTTCCTCTCTTGAGTCAGTTTCGTTATCTTGACATGGCATCACCATATTGTGTGGGTTTGCAGAATTATCTACTTCATTTAATTTATTTGTTTCCACCAGTGTTTCATTTTCTGCCTCATGATTTTCCTCAAAGCTTTCCAAAGAATTTCCTTCCTTTGTTTTAAAATTCTCTAGAACAATATTGGAAAATTCAAAGTATAAATCTGAAGTGTCTAAGAAGCCATCTTCACTACCGTGCTCCCCCTAAAGATGGGGCTCATTATAGTATGAAGTTCCCACAAAATAGGTGACATCCATAGACACAATAATTTTTTAAAATTGGATCAAAACATTTATATCCTCTTTGGTTGGACGAATACCCAACAAAAATGCATTTATGTGCTCTGGGGTCAAGTTTTGAAAGCTTGGGATCGTGATTATGAACAAATGCTACACTTCCAAAAATTCTCAAGGGAATGTTTGATATAAGGCGTGTAGCTGGAAAACAAGTAGTAAATATTTGTAAAGAAGTTTTAAATTCTAAAAACGTGATAGGATATCTATTAAATTAAATATCTTGTAGTAGAAAGAGCATCTCCCCAAAGGTACTTGGGAACTTTTGTTTGGAAGCTTAAAGTCCGAGCAACTTCTAGAAGATGTTTGTTCTTCCTTTCTGCAATTCAATTCTGTTGAGGGGTATTTGTGCAAGAGCTTTGATGCACAATGTCACTTGCAGTGAAGAAATTGTCCAAATTTTTAT
>PGWS01019524.1:0-12293 GCA_002896235.1 Cicer reticulatum
CTTTCTCGTAAAGTACAGACGATGTCTAGTGTTTGAAATCTGACGCGGATACCGAAACGCAATTGTAAATTTAGGAGAAAAATGCTATAAGAGTCTTCTAGTCCTCGATTTCTTCTAGACATTTACGGCAATTTTCGTGCCACCCGACTAAAATAGACCAATATACGTCTTTTCGAACAAGATGATGGCTAGTGTTTGAAATCTGACGCGGAACTTAAAACACATTTATAAATTTAGAAAAAGAATGCTATAAGGGTCTCTCGATCCTCAATTTTATCTGGAATTTTCGTACCCCTCAATAAAAATGGACCATTATCTGTATTTTCTTACCAGACGATGGCTAGTGTTTGAAATCTAACGCGGAACCTGAAACACTATTATATATTTAGGAGAAGAATGCTATAAGGGTCTCCCGGTCCTCGATTTCATCCGAACTTTTAGGGCGATTTTTGTTCCATACGACAAAAATGGACCGAAATCCATATTTTCAAACAACAAGATGGATAGTATTTGAAATCTGACACGAAACTCGAAATACAGTTAAAATTTAGGAGAATAATGTTATAAGAGTCTCTCGGTCCTCGATTTCATCTGGACTTTTCCGGCGATTTTCGTACCCCTCGATAAAGGGGACTAGTGTTTGAAATGTAATTTCGGACCGATATATGTAATTTCGGACCAAAAGAGGACTAGTGTTTGAAATTTGATGTGGAACCTGAAATACTGTTAAATATTTAGGAGAAGAATGCTATAAGGGTTTCCCGGTTCTCGATTTTTGTACCACCTGACAAAAATGGAAAGAAATCTATATTTTCAAACAAGACTATGGGTAGTGTTTGAAATCTGACTTTGTGAAGCTTTTATCAGAACTTTTGTATCAAAACTAGTGGTATTATATGGAATCTAAAACATATTTATAAATTTAGGAGAAGAATTCTATAAGGGTCTCCTGGTCCTCGATTTCATCTGGTATTTTCAGGTGATTTTTGTACCACCCGACTTAAATGGACAGAAATTCATCATATTTTTGAACAAAACAATGGCTAGTGTTTGAAATCCGACACGGAACTCGGAACACAGTTATAAATTTAGGAGAAGAATGTTATAAGGGTCTCTCGTACCTCGATTTAATCTGGACTTTTCAGGCGATTTTCTTACCCCCGACAAAAAAAGACCGAAATCTATATTTTCGGACTAGACGATGGCAAGTATTTGAAATCTGGCGCGGAACCTAAAAGGGTCTCCCGGACCAAACATGTATAAATTTAGGAGAAGAATGCTATAAGGGTCTCCGGGTCCTCGATTTTATCTCGTCTTTTCATGCGATTATCGTATTGCCCGACAAAAATAGACCGAAATTCGTATTTTCGGACAAGATGAGGGCTAGTTTTTGAAATGTGAACCAGAACCAGAAACTCAGTTATAAATTTAGGAGAAGAATGCTCCAAGAATCTTCTTCTCCTTGATTTCTTCTTCACGTCGACAAAAATGGACCAAAATCTATATTTTCAGACCAGACGATAGCTAGTGTTTGATATCTCCCGCAGAACCCGAAACACATTTATAAATTTTGGAGTAGAATGCTAAAAGGGTTTCCCGGTCCTCGATTTCATCTGGACTTTTTGGGTGATTTTCATACAACCCGACAAAAATGGACCGAAATTAGTATTTTCGGAACTGACGAGGGCTAGTGTTTAAAATTTGACACAGATACCGAAACACAATTATAAATTTTGGAGAAGAATCATATATGGGTCTCCCGGTCCTCGATTTGATGTGGACTTTTCAGGGGATTTTCATACTACCCGACAAAAATGGACCAAAATCAGTATTTCCGGACCAGACGAGGGCTAGTGTTTGTAATTGGACGCGGAACCTTAAATATAGTTATAAATCTTGGAGAAGAATGCTATAAGGGTCTCCTGGTCCTCTATTTCATTTGGACTTTTTGGGCGATTTTCATACCACCCGACTAAAATGGATTGAAATCCGTATTTTCGGACCAGACGATGGCTGAGTTTTGAAATCCGACACGGGAACACGGAACACAATTATAAATTTAGGAGAAAAATGCTATAAAGGTCATCTCGTCGTCAATTTCATCTGGACTTAATCGTGCGACTTTCGTAAGCCCCTTGACAAAACATGGCCAAATATACTATATTCCAGATCAGACGATGCTAATGTTTGAATTTCTGGTGCGGAAAGCCTATAAACCAGTAATAATTGTGGAGAATAATTTATAAAGGTCTCCAAGCCTCTGATTTCATCTTGGCTTTTAGGCGTTTTTCCATACCAAGACAAAAATCGGACCGAATCAGTATTTTCGAATCAATGACATTGCTAAGTTGTTATTTGAAATCGGAGTGGGGAACTCCAAAGCTCAGTTATAATTTAGGAGAAGAAATGCTATAAACGTCTCCTGGTCCTCGATTTCACCTAGTCTATTGGTGCGGTAGCGATTTTCGTAATCACCCGACTAAAAATGGACTGAAATTCGTATGATTTGGACTAGCAATGGCTAGTGTTTGAAATCTAGCATTGAACTCGAAACACAGTTAAAAATTTTGGAGAAAAATGATATAAGGGTCTCTCGGTCCTAGATTTCTTCTGGACTTTTCTGGCTACTTTCGTACTATCCAACTAAAAAGGACCAAAATCCATATTTTCGAACAAGACGATTGTTAGTGTTTGAAGTCTGACGCGGAACCCGAAACACAATTATAAATTTAGAATAAAAATGCTAAAAGGGTCCCTCGATGCTCGATTTCATCTAGACTTTTCGGGAGATTTTTGTACTACCCAACTAAAATGGACCAAAATCTGTATTTTTGAACAAGACCACGGCTAATTTTTGAAATCTAACACGGAATCCGAAACACAGTTTTAAATTTAGAAGAAGAATCCTATCAGAGTCTCCAAGTCCTCGATTTCATCTGAACTTTTCGGGCAATTTTCTTACCCCTCGAGAAAAATGGACGAAAATCTATTATTAGGACTAGATGATGGCTAGTGTTTGAAAATCTGATGTAGAATCCGAAACACTGTATAAATTCTACCGAGAAGAATGTTTTAAGAGGTCTAACAGATCAGTAGTACCAATCGAATTGCAACCTGGACTTTACTGGGGATTTTCTACCATCCTACAAACAGTAATGTGAGAGCCTGTATTACATTATATTTCGGAAATACGCCAAATGACTATTGCTAATATGGAACTTATTGTAGGCATCACACAAGAAGTTATAGTGTGTTGAAAAATCTAACTACGCATGTAGGAAACCGAACACAGATTATAAATGCGTGTGGCGAAACAATGCTCTTTAAAGGTCTCTGAGAGTGCGCTCAAACAATTGTAGATATTTGGACATATTTTGGGAAATTTTCTTTACCATCAGACCAAAATGAACCGACACTCCTGATTATATTTCAAGGAACCAGAGTGTGGTTAGTGGTTTGAAATCTGACGAACAAGAAACCCGAAACACAATTAAAATTTTTGGAGAAGAATGCTTTAAGGGTCTCCCAATCCTCGATTCCATCTAAACTTTTCAGGAGATTTTCGTACCAATCGACATAAATTGACCAAAATTAGTATTTTCGAACAAGACGATGGCTAGTGTTTGAATTCTGACGTAGAAACTGAAACATAGTTTTAAATTTTGGAGAAGAATGCTATAAGGGTCTCCTAGTCCTCGATTTTATCTGGACTTTTCGGTCGATTTTCGTACCACCCAACTAAAATGGACGATATTCGTATTTTCGAACAAAACGATGGTGAGTGTTTGAAATCTGGCACAAAACCCGAAACCCAATTATGAATTTTGGAGAAGAATGCTATAAGGGTCTCCCGGCCCTCGATTAAATCTTGACTTTTTAGTAGATTTTTATACCACCTGACTAAAATGGACCTAAATTCGTCTTTTCGAACAAGACTACGGCTAGTGTTTGAAATCTGACACAAAACCTGAAACACTGTTATAAATTTAGAAGAAGAATTTTGTAAGGGTCTCTTGGTCCTCAATTTCATTTGGACTTTTTGGGCAATTTTCGTACCACCCAACAAAAATGAATCGAAATCCGTATTTTCAGACTAGACAAAACGATGGTTAGTGTTTGAAATCTGGCGCAGAACCCGAAACACAATTATATATTTTGGAGAATAATACTATAAGAGACTCCTGATCCTCGTTTTCATCAGATTTTTTGGACGATATCGTACCACTCGATTTCATCTGGTGCGAAACCCGAAACAAAGTTATAAATTCTGGGGAAGAATGCTATAATGGTCTCCCGCTCCTCGATTTTATTTAGACTTTTCGAGCGAATTTCGTACCCCGACAAAAAAGGACCAACATCTGTATTTTCGGACCAGACGATGGCTAGTGTTTGAAAACTGGAGCGGAACCTGAAACATGGTTATAAATTTTAGAGAATAATGCTATAAGAGTCTCTCAGTCCTCGATTTCATCTGGACTTTTCAGGAAATTTTTGTACCACCCGACATATATGGAACGAAATTCATATTTTTAGACGAAATGATGGCTAATGTTCAAAATATGACCCGAAACACATTTATAAATTTAGGAGAAAAATGCTTTTTAATTATTAAATTTTTTGACAACTCTATTTTACTAAATATTATTATTATATTTGTTTTATAGTTTTACTACATAACAAAAATAATAATAACATATAATAAAATAGAGTTGTCAAATAAAGTAATAATTACATATTAATTTTACAACTCAATTTTGTTATATGATATTATTATTTTCGTTATTTAGTACAACTACAAAACGAAGATAATAATAACGTATAATAAAATAGTTTCATTATATGTATTTATTAATTTATTTGATAATTCTATTTTATTATATGTTAATATTATCTTCATTTTAAAGGTTGACTGCATAAAAAAGATAGTAATATCATTTAATAAAAAAGAGTTGTCAAATAAATATGTAATTATTACTTTATTTGACAACTCTAATTTATTATATGTTATTATTATCTTTGTTTTATAGTTTTCCTTCATAACAAAGATAATAATAACATATAATAAAATAGAGTTGTCAAATAAAGTAATAATTACATATTTCTTTTACAACTCAATTTTGTTATATGATACTATTATCTTCGTCATAATTCTAACACTAGCCGTTGTTTTGTTTGAAAATACGGATTTCGGTTTATTATTTTGGAGGGGTACGAATATCACATGAAAACTCCAAATGATATCGACGACCGAGAGACACTTATAGCATTCGTCTGATCAGAAAACACGGATGATATTCTCCTAAATTTATAACTTTGTTTTGGGTTCCACGTCAAATTTCATACACTAGCCATCGACAGGTCAGAAAATACGGATTTCAATCCATTTTTGTCGGGTAGTATAAAAATCACACAAAAAATCAAAATGAAATCGAGGACCGAGAGAACCTTATAGCATTCTTCTCCTAAATTTTTAACTATGTTTCGTGTTCCACGTCAGATTTCAAACACTAGCCATCTTCTGGTGCGAAAATACGGATTTCGGACCTTTTTTGTCATTTGGTACAAAAATCGCCCGAAAGGTTTGAATGAAATTGAGGATCCAGTTACCCTAATTGGATTGTTCTTCTAAATTTATAATTGTGCTTCGTGTTCCATGTCAGAATTTAAACACAAGCGATCGTCTGGTCCGAAAATATGGATTTCCGTCCATTTGTGTCTGGTGCTTCGAAAATTTTAAACAATGTTTAAAGTTTCGCATCAAATTTCAAACACTAGCCATCGCCAGATCCAAAAATACGGATTTCAGTCCATTTTTGTTTGGTGGTACGAAACATCCAAATGAAATCGAGGACCGGGAGACCCTTATAGCATTATTTTCCTATATTTATAATTGTGTTTCAGGTTCCGCGTCAGATTTCAAACACTAGCCATCGTCTTGTTCCAAAATACAGATATCGGTCTGTTTTAGTCAGGTGGTACGAAAATCGCATGAAATGTCCATATGAAATCGAGGACCTGGAGACTCTTATAGCATTCTTCTCCTAACTTTATAACTGTGTTTTGGGTTCCACGTAAGATTTCAAACACTAGACCTCGTCTTGTCCAAAAATACAAATTTCGGTCCATTTTTATTAGGTGGCACGAAAATGTCCTGAAAAGTCCAGATGAAATTGAGGAATAGGACACCTTCATAATATTTTTATCCAAAGTTTATAACTGTGCTTCGGGTTCTGCGTCAGATTTCAAACACTACCATCGTCTTGTTCGAAAATATGGATTTCAGTCCATTTTAGTCGGGTGGTACGAAAATCGCCCAAAAAGTCCATATGAAATCGAGGATCAGGAGACCCTTATAGAATTCTTCTCCTAAATACATAACAGTGTTTTGGGTTTCGAGTCAAATTACAAATACTAGCCCTCGTCTGTTCCAAAAATACAAATTTTGGTCCATTTTTGTCTAGGAGTAAGAAAACCATTTTTGGTCCATTTTTGTCCTATGTTATTATAGGATAGAGAAACCCTTATAGCATTCTTCTTATAAATTTATAACTGTGTTTTGGGTTCGCGTCAAATTTCAAACACTAGCCATCATCTTGTTCAAAAATACGAATATCGATCCATTTTAGTCAGGTGGTACGAAACACGCACGAAAAGTCTAGATGAAATTGAGGACCGAGAATATCTTATAGCATTCTTCTTCTAAATTTAAAATAGTGTTTCGGGTTCCGTGTCAGATTTCAAACACTAGCCATCGTCTAGTTCGAAAATATGGATTTCAGCCCAATTTAATCGGGTGGTACGAAAATCGCCCGAAATGTCTAGATGCAATCGAGGACCAAGAAACTCATATAGCATTCTTCTCCTAATTCTTTAACTGTGTTTCGGGTTCCGCGCCTGATTTCAAACACTATACATCGTCTTGTTTGAAAATTTGGATTTCGATCCATTATTGCCGTAGGGTTCGAAAATAGCCCTAAACGTCCAGTTGAAATCGAGGACCAGAATACCCTTATAGCATTCTTCTCCTAAATATAAAACAGTGTTTCGGGTTTCCCATCAGATTTCAATCACTAGCCATCGTCTTGTAAGAAAATACAGATATTGAAACATTTTTGTCGAGGCTTACAAAAATTGCCCGTAAAGTCCAGATGAAATCGAGGACCAAGCGACCCTTATATCATTATTCTCCTTAATATATAACAGTGTTTCGGGTTATGAGTCAGATTTAAAACACTAGCAGTCGTCTGGTTCGAAATACAGATTTTAGTCATTTTTTGTTGAGGGGTATGAAAATTGCCCAAAAAGTCAAGATGAAATCAAGGATCGAGAGACCCTTATAGCATTCTTCTTATAAATTTATAATTGTATTTCGGTTTCCGCGTCAAATTTCAAACACTAGCCATCATCTTAGTTGAAAATACGATTTTCGATACATTTTAATCGGGTGGTACAAAAATCACTCAAATTGTCTAGATGAAATCGAGGACCGTGAGACTCTTATAACATTCTTCTCCTAAATTTATAACTGTGTTTCGGGTTCTGCTACAGATTTCAAACATTATCGATCGTCTTGTTCAAAAATACGGATTTCAGTCCTTTTTTGTCGGGTGATACGAAAATCACCCGAATACTCGAGATGAAATCGAGGACCGGGAGACCATTATCGAATTCTACTCTTAAATATATAACAGTGTTTCGGGTTCCGCATCAGATTTCAAACACTAGCCATCGTATGGTCCGAAAATACAAATTTTGGTCCATTTGTGTAGAGGAATACGGAAATCGCCCGAAGAAGTCTGATGAAATCGGAGGACGGAACCCTTATAGCTTTCTTTTAAATTTGTAACTATGTTTCGGGTTCCGCATCAGGTTTCAAACATAGCCATCATTTTGTTCAAAACGCGGTACTGCGTCAGATTTCAACCACTTGCCTAGTCCAAAAAGACATATTTTTCCCTTTTGTCAATGTTACGAAACTCTCGCGAAAACGTCTAGATGTGAAATCGAAGACCGGAGTCCCTTCATATCATCTCTTCTTCTTAAATTTGATAAACTGTATTTTGGTTTTCGCGTCAGAATTCTCTAACATAGCCATCATCTTGTTCAAAATACTAGTTCGTTCCATTTAGTTAGGCGGTACGAATAGTGGAAATGTCCAGATGAAATCGGAGGACCTAGAACTCTATATTCATTTCTCATCAATTGTATAATGTGTTTCGGGTTCCATGTCGTTTTTCAAACACTATCCATCTTCTTTGTTCGAAAAACGATTTGGGTCATTTTTTGTTAAGATGGTACGAAAATGCCCGAAAATGCCAGATGAAATCGAGGACCGAGAGACCTTTTTGTCATTCTTCTCTTAAATATATACTAGTGTTTAAGGTTCCGCATCATATTTCAAACACTAGCCATCGTCTGGTTTGAAAATACAGATTTTGGTCCATTTTTGTCGAGGGGTACGAAACTCGCCTCAAAAGATCAAATGAAATCAAGGACCGAGAGTCCCTTAGAGCACTCTTCTTCTAAATTTATAACTGTGTTTTGGTTTCCACGTCAGATTTCAAACCCTAGCCATCATCTTGTTCAAAAATATGGAGTTCGATCCATTTTAATCAGGTGGTTAAAAATCACCCGAAATGTCCAGATGAAATCGAGGACCAGGAGACTCCAATAGCATTCTTCTCCTAAATTTATAACTGTTTTTCGAGTTCCGTGTAAGTTTTCAAACACTATCCATCTTCTTTTTCGAAAAACGTATTTGGGTCCATCTTTGTCGGATGGTACGAAAATCGCCCGAAAAGTCCAGATGAAATCGAGGACCGAGAGACCCTTTTGGCATTCTTCTCCTAAATATATACTAATGTTTAAGGTTTCGCATCGTATTCCAAACACCAGTGATGACTCTTCATCATATGCATATTTTCCCACTGTTTCAGTCTTATTTATTTTCAATCATCAGTTAAATTAAGGATTTATTTGATACATTTAGGAGAAGAATGCTATAAGAGTTTCCTGGTCCTCGATTTCATATGGACATTTCGGGCGATTTGTGTACCACTTGACTAAAATGGATCGATATCTATATTTTTCGACCAGACGATTGCTAGTGTTTTAAATCTGATGCGGAACCGAAAACACTTTTATATATTTAGGAGAAGAATGCTATAAGGTTTTCTTAGTCCTTGATTTCATCTGCACTTTTTAGATGATTTTTGTACCCAGTGACAAAAATGGACGAAATTTGTATTTTGGGGCCAAATGAGGGCTAGTGTTTTGATATTTGATTCGGAACCCGAAACATAGTTATAAATTATGGAGAAGAATGTTATAAGGTTCTCTCGTCGTCGATTTCATCTAGATTTTTCGGGCGATTTTCGTACCACCTGCCAAAAATGGACCAAAATTCGTATTTTCGAACATGATGATAGCTATTGTTTGAAATCTGACGCGGAAACCAAAACATAGTTATAAATTTCGAAGAAGAATGCTTTAAGAGACTATCAGTCCTCGATTTCATTTGGACTTTTCGGGTGAGTTTTGTACCCCTCGAGAAAAGGGACCAAAATCTGTCTTTTTCGACTAGACGATGGCTAGTGTTTGAAATCTGATGCGGAACCCGAAACACTGTTATATATTTAGGAAAAGAATGCTATAAAGGTCTCTCGGTACATGATTTCATCTATACTTTTCAACGATTTTCGTACTATCTGACAAAAATGGACCAAAATCTGTATTTCCAAACAAATCGATGGCAAGTGTTTGAAATCTGATGTGGAACCCGAAACACATTTATAAATTTAGGAGAAGAATGCTATAAGAGTCTCTTGGTCCTCAATTTCATCAGGAAATTTAGGGAGATTTTCGTACCACCTGACTAAAATGGACTGATATATGTATTTTCAAACAACATGATGTCTAGTGTCTGAAATCTGAGGCAGAAACCAAAACATAGTTATAAATTTAGAAGAAGAATGCTATAAGGGACTCTCGGTCCTCGATTTCATATGGACTTTTGGGGCAATATTCGTAACACCCGACAATAATGGACCGAAATCTGTATTTTCGAACAAGACAATGGATAGTGTTTGAAAACTGACGCGGAACCCGAACCACAGTTATAAATTTAGGAGAAGAATGCTATTAGAGTCTCCTAGTCCTCGATTTCATCTAGACATTTTCGGGCGATTTTTGTACCACCCAACTAAAATAGACCGAAATCCGTATTTTCGAACAAATTGATGGCAATTGTTTGAAATCTGACGCGGAAACCGAAACACATTTATAAATTTAGAAGAAGAATGCTATAAGAGTCTATTGGTCCTCAATTTCATCTCGACTTTTCGGGCGATTTTCGTACCACCCTTCTAAAATGGATCTAAATCCGTATTTTTGGACTAGACGACGGCTAGTGTATGAAATCCAACACGGAACTCGGTACATAGATATAAATTTAGGAGAAGAATGCTATAAGGGTCTCTCGGTCTTCGATTTCATCTAGACTTTTCGGTAATTTTCGTACGACTCGACAAAAATGGTCTAAAATCTGTGCTTTCAAACAAGACGATGGCTAGTGTTTGAAATCTGATGCTGAACTCGAAACACTGTTATATATTTAGGAGAAGAATACTATATGGGTTTTCCCAGTCCTCAATTTCATCTGCGACTATTCAGTGCATTTTCGTACAACCGACAAAAATGGATCGAACTCCGTTATTTTCGAACAAGACAATGGATAGTGTCTTGAAATCTGACGCGGAACCCGAAACCACAATTATAATTAGAGAAGAATGCTATAAGATTATCCTGGTCCTCGATTTCTATGGACATTTCGGCGAGTTTCGTTACCCTCGGTCAAAGATGGACCAAGATATGTATTCTTCAAACTTAGATGATGGTTAGTGTTGAAATCTGACCGGAAACCTGGAACGCTATTATATTTAGAAAAAGAATATTAAAGGGTCTCTAGTCCTCGATTTATCTGACTTTCGGCGATTTTCGTACCATCCGACCAAAATGGACCGGAATCCAATTTTTCGAACCAGACTATGGTTCCAGTTTTTTTAAATCCGATGCGGTAACCCTGAATACTGTTAATAAATTCTAGCGGAATAATGAAATAAGGGATTCCTGGTCTTCAATTTCATTTTGACTTTTCGGGCGATTTTCGTACTACCCGATAAAAATGGAACGAAATATGTATTTTCGGACCAGACGATAACTTGTATTAGAAATGTGACGCTGAACCCGAAACATAGTTATATATTTAGGAGAAGTATGCATTAAGAGTCTATTGGTCCGAGATTTCATCTGGACATTTCGGAAGATTTTCGTACCACCCGACTAAAATGGACCGATATCCGTATTTTCGAACAAGATGATGACCAATATTTAAAATCTGATGCGGAACTCGAAATACATTTACAAACTTAGGAGAAGAATGCAATTAGAGTCTCCTGGTCCTCGATTTCATCTGGAGATTTCGGGAGATTTTGGTACCACCCGACTAAAATGGACCGATATCCGTATTTTCGAACAAGATGATGGCTACTATTTAAAATCTGACGCAGAACTCGAAACACAGTTATAAATTTAGAAGAAGAATGCTATAAGGGACTCTCAATCCTCGATTTCATTCGGACATTTTAGGCTATTTTCGTACCACCCGACTAAAATTGACCGAAATTTGTATTTTCGAACAAGACGATGGCTAGTGTTTGAAATATGATGCCGAAATCGAAATACAGTCATAAATTTAGAAGAAGAATGCTATAAGGGTCATTCAGTCCTCAATTTCATCTAGACTTTTTGGGCGATTTTCATACCCCTCGACAAAAATTGACCAAAATCTGTATTTTCATACCAGATGATTCCTAGTGTTTGAAATTTGACACGTAACCCAAAAACTGTTATATATAAAGCAGAAGAATGATATAAGGGTCGCTCGGTCCTGGATTTCATCTGGAATTTTCGGGCTATTTTCGTACCACACAACAAAAAAAGACCGAAATCCATATTTTCGAACAACACGATGTCTAGTGTTTGAAATCTGACGCATAACGCGAAACACTGTTCCATATTTAAGAGAAGAATGTTGTAAGGGTATCTCGATTCTCGATTTCATCTGCATATTTTTGGCAATTTTCGTGCCACCCGACTAAAATGGTCCGATATACATATTTTCGAACAAGATGATGGCTAGTGTTTGAAATCTGACGTGGAACCCGAAACACATTTATAAATTTAGAAGAAGAATGCTATAAGAGTCTCTCGGTCCTCGATTTCATATGGAATTT
>PGWS01019525.1:0-19398 GCA_002896235.1 Cicer reticulatum
TATTTATTAATTTATTTGATAATTCTATTTTATTATATGTTAATATTATCTTCATTTTAAAGGTTGACTGCATAAAAAAGATAGTAAATATCATTTAATAAAAAGACGTTGTCAAATAAAATATGTAATATTACTTTATTTGACAGACTCTAATTTATTATATGTTATTATATCTTGTGTTTTATAGTTTTCCTTCATAACAAAGATAATAATAACATATAATAACATAGAGTTGTCAAATACAGTAATAATACATATTCTTTTACAACTCAATTTTTGGTTATTATGATACTATATCTTCGGTCATAAATCTAACACTAGCCGTTGTTTTGTTTGAAAATACGGATTTCTGGTTTATTATATTTTGGTAGGGTACGATATCACATGAAAACTCCAAATCATATCGACCGACCGAGCGAGACACTTATAGCATTCGTCCTGATCAGAAAACACGGATGATATCTCCTAAATTATATAACTTTGTTTTGGGTTCCACGTCAAATTTCATACACTAGCCATCGACAGGTCAGAAAATACGGATTTCAATCCATTTTTGTCGGGTAGTATAAAAATCACACAAAAAATCAAAATGAAATCGAGGACCGAGAGAACCTTATAGCATTCTTCTCCTAAATTTTTAACTATGTTTCGTGTTCCACGTCAGATTTCAAACACTAGCCATCTTCTGGTGCGAAAATACGGATTTCGGACCTTTTTTGTCATTTGGTACAAAAATCGCCCGAAAGGTTTGAATGAAATTGAGGATCCAGTTACCCTAATTGGATTGTTCTTCTAAATTTATAATTGTGCTTCGTGTTCCATGTCAGAATTTAAACACAAGCGATCGTCTGGTCCGAAAATATGGATTTCCGTCCATTTGTGTCTGGTGCTTCGAAAATTTTAAACAATGTTTAAAGTTTCGCATCAAATTTCAAACACTAGCCATCGCCAGATCCAAAAATACGGATTTCAGTCCATTTTTGTTTGGTGGTACGAAACATCCAAATGAAATCGAGGACCGGAGAACCCTTATAGCATTATTTTCCTATATTATAATTGTGTTTCAGGTTCCGCGTCAGATTTCAAACACTAGCCATCGTCTTGTTCCAAAATACAGATATCGGTCTGTTTTAGTCAGGTGGTACGAAAATCGCATGAATGTCCATATGAAATCGAGGACCTGGAGACTCTTATAGCATTCTTCTCCTAACTTTATAACTGTGTTTTGGGTTCCACGTAAGATTTCAAACACTAGACCTCGTCTTGTCCAAAAATAAATATTTCGGTCCATTTTATTAGGTGGCACGAAAATGTCCTGAAAGTCCAGATGAAATTGAGGAATAGGACACCTTCATAATATTTTTATCCAAAGTTTATAACTGTGCTTCGGGTTCTGCGTCAGATTTCAAACACTACCATCGTCTTGTTCGAAAATTATGGATTTCAGTCCATTTTAGTCGGGTGGTACGAAAATCCCCAAAAAGTCCATATGAAATCGAGGATCAGAGACCCTTATAGAATTCTTCTTCTCCTAAATACATAACAGTGTTTTGGGTTTCGAGTCAAATTACAAATACTAGCCCTCGTCTGTTCCAAAATACAAATTTTGGTCCATTTTTGTCTAGGAGTAAGAAAACCCATTTTTGTGTCCATTTTTGTCCTATGTTATTATAGGATAGAGAAACCCTTATGACATTCTTCTTATAAATTTATAACTGTGTTTTGGGTTCGCGTCAAATTTCAAACACTAGCCATCATCTTGTTTCAAAAATACGAATATCGATCCATTTTAGTCAGGTGGTACGAAACACGCAACGAAAAGTCTAGATGAAATTGAGGACCGAGAATATCTTATAGCATTCTTCTTACTCTAAATTTAAAATAGTGGTTCGGGTTCCGCGTGTCAGATTATCAAACACTAGCCATCGTCTAGTTCGAAAATATGGATTTCAGCCCAATTTAATCGGGGTGGTACGAAAATCGCCCGAAATGTCTAGATGCAATCGAGGACCAAGAAACTCATATAGCATTCTTCTCCTAAATTCTTTAACTGTGTTCGGTCCCGCGCCTGATTTCAAACACTATACATCGTCTGTTTGAAAATTTGGATTTCGATCCATTATTGCCGTAGGGTTCGAAAATAGCCTAAACGTCCAGTTGAATCGAGGACCAGATACTTATAGCCTTCTTTCTCCTAATATAAACAGTGTTTCGGGTTTCCCATCAGATTTCAATCACTACCATCGTCTTGTAAGAAAATACAGATAATTGAAAACATTTTGTCGAGGCTTACAAAAATTGCCCGTAAAGTCCAGATGAAATCGAGGACCAAGCGACCCTTATATCATTATTCTCCTAATATAGAACAGTGTTTCGGGTTATGAGTCCAGAATTTAAAACAACTAGCAGTCGTCTGGTCAAATACAGATTTTAGTCATTTTTGTTGAGGGTATGAAAATTGCACAAAAAGTCAGATGAAATCAGGAATCGAGAGACCCTTATAGCATTCTTCTTATAAATTTATAATTGTATTTCGGTTTCCGCGTCAAATTTCAACACTAGCCATCATCTATGTTGAAAATTACGATTTTCGATACATTTTAATCGGGTGGTACAAAAATCACTCAAAATTGTCTAGATGAAATCGAGGACCGTGAGACTCTTATAACATTCTTCTCCTAAATTTATAACTGTGTTTCGGGTTCTGCTACAGATTTCAAACATTATCGATCGTCTTGTTCAAAATACGGATTCAGTCCTTTTTGTCGGGTGATACGAAAATCACCCGAATACTCGAGATGAAATCGAGGACCGGGAGACCATTATCGAATTCTACTCTTAAATATTATAACAGTGTTTCGTGGTTCCGCATCAGATTCAAACACTAGCCATCGTATGGTCCGAAAATACAAATTTTGGTCCATTTGTGTAGAGGTATACCGGAAATCGCCCGAAAAGTCCTGATGAAATCGCAGGACCGAGAGACCCTATATTACATCTTCTTTCTAAATTTGTTAACTATGTTTCGGTTTCGCATCAGTTTTCAAACACTAGCCATCATTTTGTTCAAAAACGCGGATACTGCGTCAGATTTCAACCACTTGCCATAGTCCAAAAAGACAGATTTTTTTCCCATTTTTGTCGAATGTTACGAAAACTCTCGCGAAAAGTCTAAGATGAATCGAGGACGAGAGTCCCTTATATCATCTTCTTCTTCTAAATTGATAACTGTATTTCGGTCTTCCGCGTCAGATTTCTAACATAGCCATCATCTTGTTCAAAAAATACTAGTTTCGTGTCCATTTTAGTTAGGCGGTACGAAAATAGCTGGGAAATGTCCAGATGAAATCGAGGACCTAGAGACTCTTATATCATTCCTCTCATCATTTATAAATGTTGTTTCGGGTTCCATGTCAGTTTTCAAACACTATCCATCTTCTTGTTCGAAAAACGAATTTGGTCCATTTTTGTCCGATGAAGATGGTACGAAAATTGCCCGAAAATCCAGATGAAATCGAGGACCGAGAAGACCTTTTGTCATTCTTCTCTTAAATATATACTAGTGTTTAAGGTTCCGCATCATTATTTCAAACACTAGCCATCGTCTGGTTTGAAAATACAGATTTTTGTCCATTTTTGTCGAGGGGTTACGAACTCGCCTCAAAAAAGATCAAATGAAATCAAGGACCGAGAGTCCCTTAGAGCACTCTTCTTCTAAATTTATAACTGTGTTTTGGTATCCACGTCAGATTTCAAACCTTAGCCATCATCTTGTTCAAAAAATATGGAGTTCGATCCATTTTAATCAGGTGGTAAAAAATCACTCCGAAATGTCCAGATGAAACGAGGACCAGGAGACTCCAATAGCATTCTTCTCCTAATTTATAACTGTTTTTCGAGTTCCGTGTAAGTTTTCAAACACTATCCATCTTCTTTTTCGAAAAACGTATTTGGTCATCTTTGTCGGATGGTACGAAAATCGCCCGAAAAGTCCAGATGAAATCGAGGACCGAGAGACCCTTTTGGCATTCTTCTCCTAAATATATACTAATGTTTAAGGTTTCGCATCGTATTCCAAACACCAGTGATGACTCTTCATCATATGCATATTTTCCCACTGTTTCAGTCTTATTTATTTTCATCATCAAGTTAAATTAAGGATTTATTGATACATTTAGGAGAAGAATGCTATAAGAGTTTCCTGGTCCCGGATTTCATATGGACATATTCGGGCGATTTGTGTACCACTTGACTAAAATGGATCGATATCTATATTTTTCGAACAGACGATTGCTAGTGTTTTAAATCTGATGCGGAACCGAAACACTTTTATATATTTAGGAGAAGAATGCTATAAGGTTTTCTTAGTCCTTGATTTCATCTGGACTTTTTAGATGATTTTCGTACCAGTGACAAAAATGGACGCAATAATTTGGTATTTGGGGCCAAATGAGGGTAGTGTTTTTGATATTTGATTCGGAACCCGAAATATAGTTATAAAATTATGGAGAAGAATGCTATAAGGTTCTCTCGTCGTCGATTTCATCTAGATTTTTCGGGCGATTTCGTACCACCTGCCAAAAATGGACCAAAATTCGTATTTTCGAACATGATGATAGCTATTGTTTGAAATCTGACGCGGAAACCAAAACATAGTTATAAATTTCGAAGAAGAATGCTTTAAGAGACTATCAGTCCTCGATTCATTTGGACTTTTCGGGTGAGTTTTGTACCCCTCGAGAAAAGGGACCAAAATCTGTCTTTTTCGACTAGACGATGGCTAGTGTTTGAAATCTGATGCGGAACCCGAAAACACTGTTATATATTTAGGAAAAGAATGCTATAAAGGTCTCTCGGTACATGATTTCATCTATACTTTTCAACGATTTTCGTACTACCTGACAAAAATGGACCAAAAATCTGTATTTCCAAACAAATCGATGGCAAGTGTTTGAAATCTGATGTGGAACCCGAAAAACATTTATAAATTTAGGAGAAGAATGCTATAAGAGTCTCTTGGTCCTCAATTTCATCAGGAAATTTAGGGAGATTTCGTACCACCTGACTAAAATGGACTGATATATGTATTTTCAAACAACATGATGTCTAGTGTCTGAAATCTGAGGCAGAAACCAAAACATAGTTATAAATTTAGAAGAAGAATGCTATAAGGGTCTCTCGGTCCTCGATTTTCATATGGACTTTTGGGGGCAATATTCCGTAACACCCGACAATAATGGACCGAAATCTGTATTTTCGAACAAGACAATGATATGTGTTTGAAAACTGACGCGGAACCCGAACCACAGTTATAAATTTAGGAGAAGAATGCTATTAGAGTCTCCTAGTCCTCGATTTCATCTAGACATTTTCGGGCGATTTTGTACCACGCCCAACTAAAATAGACCGGAAATCCGTATTTTCGAACAAATTGATGGCAATTGTTTGAAATCTGACGCGGAAACCGAAACACATTTATAAATTTAGAAGAAGAATGCTATAAGAGTCTATTGGTCCTCAATTTCATCTCGACTTTCGGGCGATTTTCGTACCACCCTTCTAAAATGGATCTAAATCCGTATTTTTGGACTAGACGACGGCTAGTGTATGAATCCAACACGGAACTCGGTACATAGATATAAATTTAGGAGAAGAATGCTATAAGGGTCTCTCGGTCTTCGATTTCATCTAGACTTTTCGGTAATTTTCGTACGACTCGACAAAAATGTCTAAAATCTGTGCTTTCAAACAAGACGATGGCTAGTGTTTGAAATCTGATGCTGAACTCGAAACACTGTTATATATTTAGGAGAAGGATACTATATGGGTTTCCCAGTCCTCAATTTCATCTGGACTATTCAGGCAATTTCGTACAACCCGACAAAAATGGATCGAAATCCGTATTTTCGAACAAGACAATGGATAGTGTTTGAAATCTGACGCGGAACCCGAAACACAATTATAAATTTAGGAGAAGAATGCTATAAGATTATCCTGGTCCTCGATTTCATATGGACATTTCGGCGAGTTTCGTACCCCTCGTCAAAGATGGACCCAAAATATGTATTTTCAAACTAGATGATGGTTAGTGTTTGAAATCTGACCGGAACCTGAAACACTATTACATATTTAGGAAAAGAATATATTAAAAGGGTCTCTCAGTCCTCGATTTCATCTTGACTATTCGGCGATTTTCGTACCATCCGACAAAATGGACCGGAATCCAATTTTTCGAACCAGACTATGGTTAGTTTTTTAAATCTGATGCGGAACCCTAAATACTGTTTATAATTTAGGAGAATAATGAAATAAGGGATTCTGTCTTCAATTTCATTTTGACTTTTCGGGCGATTTTTCGTACTACCCGATAAAAATGGAACGAAATATGTATTTGACGAATACTTGTACTAGAAATGACGCTGAACCCGAAACACAGTTATATATTAGGAGAAGTATGCATTAAGAGTCTATTGGTCCGAGATTTCATCTGGACATTTCGGAAGATTTTCGTACCACCCGACTAAAATGGACCGATATCCGTATTTTTCGAACAAGATGATGACCATATTTAAAATCTGATGCGGAACTCGAAATACATTTACAAACTTAGGAGAAGAATGCAATTAGAGTCTCCTGGTCCTCGATTTCATCTGGAGATTTCGGGAGATTTGGTACCACCCGACTAAAAATGGACCGATATCCGTATTTTCGAACAAGATGATGGCTACTATTTAAAATCTGACGCAGAACTCGAAACACAGTTATAAATTTAGAAGAAGAATGCTATAAGGGACTCTCAATCCTCGATTTCATTCGGACATTTTATGCTAAAATTGACCGAAATTTGTATTTTCGAACAAGACGATGGCTAGTGTTTGAAATATGACGCCGAAATCGAAATACAGTCATAAATTTAGAAGAAGAATGCTATAAGGGTCATTCGGTCCTCAATTTCATCTAGACTTTTTGGGCGATTTTCATACCCCTCGATAAAAATTGACCAAAATCTGTATTTTCATACCAGATGATTCCTAGTGTGTTTGAAATCTGACACGTAACCCGAAAAACTGTTAATATATAAAAGCAGAAGAATGATATAAGGGTCGCTCGGTCCTGGATTTCATCTGGAATTTTCGGGCTTTTTCGTACCACACAACAAAAAAAGACCGAAATCCATATTTTCGAAACACACGATGTCTAGTGTTTGAAATCTGACGCATAACGCGAACCACTGTTCCATATTTAAGAGAAGAATGTTGTAAGGGTATCTCGATTCTCGATTTCATCTGCATATTTTCGGCAATTTTCGTGCCACCCGACTAAAATGGTCCGATATACATATTTTCGAACAAGTTGATGGCTAGTGTTTGAAATCTGACGTGGAACCCGAAACACATTTATAAATTTAGAAGAAGAATGCTATAAGAGTCTCTCGGTCCTCGATTTCATATGGAATTTTCGAGCGATTTTTGTACCCCTCGACAAAAATGGACCAATATATGTATTTTCTGACAAGACGATGGCTAGTGTTTGAAATCTGACGCGGAACCCGAAACCCTGTTATATATTTTGGAGAAGAATGTTATAAGGGTCTCCCGGTCCTCGGTTTCATCTGGACTTTTGGGGCGATTTTTGAACCACACGACAAATACTAACAATAGTCCTGTTCGAAAATACGGATTTTGGTCCATTTTAGTCAGGTGGTACGAAAGTTGCCCGAAAAGTCTAGATGAAATCTAGGACCGGGAGTCCCTTATATCATTCTTCATCAAAATTTATAACTGTATTTCGGATTCCACGTCAGATTTTAAACACTAGCCATAATCTTTTTCGAAAATACGGATTTATGTTAATTTTAGTTGGATAGATGAAAATCGCTCGAAAAGTCCAGATGAAATCGAGGACCCAGAGACCCTTATAGCATTCTTCTCCATAATTTATAAATGTCTGTCGAGTTCCGCGCTAGATTTTAAATACTAGCCCAAGTCTAGTACTAAAATACAAATTTTAGTCCATTTTTGTCGAGGGGTACGAAAGTCCCCCGAAAAGTGAAGATGAAATCGAGGACCGAGAGACCCTTATAGCATTCATCTCCAAAATTTATAATTGTGTTTCGGGTTCCGCCTCAGATGTTAAACACCAGCAATTGTCTTGTTCGAAAATACAGATTTCAGTCCATTTTTGTCGGGTGGTACGAAAACCACCCGAAAAGTCCAGATGAAATCGAGGACCGGGAGACACTTATAGCAATTTTTCTCCTAAATTTATAACCGAGTTTCGGGAATCCGCGTCGGTTTTTTAAACACTAGCAATCATGTTGTTCGAAAATACGGATTTCAGTCCATTTTTTGTCTGGTGGTACGAAAATCACCCGAAAAGTCCAGATGAAATAGGACTGGGAGACCCTGATAACATTCTTCTCCAAAATTAATTACTGATTTTTAGGTTCTGCACCAGATTTCAAACACTTGTCATCGTCTGACGCAGAACTCGAAACTTAGTTATAAATTTAGGAGAAGAATGTTACAAGAATCTTCTTCTCCCCGATTTCATCTGGACTTTTCGGGCAATTTTGGTACCCCTCGACAAATATGGACCAAAATATGTATTCTCAAAACTCAGTTGAAATCTGCCGCGGAACCCGAAACATAGTTATAAATTTTGGATAAGAATGTTATAAGGGTTTGTCAGTCGTTGATATCATCTAGACTTTTCTGGCGATTTTCATTACACCTGACAAAAATGGACATAAATCAGTATTTCCGGAACATAATGCTATAAGGGTCTCTCGATCCTCGATTTCATCTGGACTTTTTGGCTGATTTTCATTCCAATAGACTAAAATGGGTTGAAAACCGTATTTACGGACCAGACGATTGCTAGTGTTTGAAATTTTACATGGAAACCGAAATACAATTATAAATTTAGAAGAAGAATGCTATAACGGTCTCTCGGTCGTCGATTTCATCTTGACTTTCCGGGCGATTTTCGTACCCCTCGACAAAATCTATATTTTCGGATCAGACGATGGCTAGTGATTGAAATCTGCCTCGGAATCAGAAACATTGTTATGTGTTTAGGAGAAGAATGTTATAAGGGTCTCCCGGTCCTCGATTTCATCTGGTATTTTTCGGGTGATTTTCGTGCCACTTGACTGAAATAGACCGAAATTTGTATTTTTGAACAAAACAATGGCTAGTGTTTGAAATCTGACACAGAACTCCGAATACAATTATAAATTTAGGAGAAAAATGATATAAGGGTCTCCCAGTCCTCGATTTCATCTGGACTTTTCAGGCGATTATTTTACCTTCGGACCAGACGATGGCAAATGTTTGAAATCTGGCGCAGAACCTAAAAACCAGTAATAAATTTTGGAGAAGAATGCTATCAAGGTCTCCTGGTCTTCGGGTTCATCTAGACTTTTCGGGTGATTTCGTACCACCTAACAAAAAATGGACTGAAACCTTATAAATTTTGGAGAAGAATGCTATAAGGGGCTCTCGGTTCTCAATTTCATCTGGACTTTTCAGGTGATTTTTGTACCCCTCGACAAAAATGGAGTAAAATTTGTATTTTCGAACAACATGATTGCTAGTGTTTAAAAACCGACGCGGATCCCGAAACTCGGTTATAAATTTAGGAGAAAAATGCTATAAGTGTCTCCCGGTCCTCGATTTCATCTGGACTTTTCGGGTGGTTTTCGTACCACCCGACAAAAATGGACCGAAATCCGTATTTTCGAACAAGACAATTGCTGGTGTTTAACATCTGAGGCGGAACCCGAAACACAATTATAAATTTTGGAGAAGAATGCTATAAGGGGCTCTCGGTTCTCAATTTCATCTGGACTTTTCAGGTGATTTTTGTACCCCTCGACAAAAATGGAGTAAAATTTGTATTTTCGGACCAACTTGGGCTAGTGTATAAAATCTTGCGCGGAACTCGAGAGACAATTATAAATTTTTGAGAAGAATGCTATAAGGGTCTCCCGGTCTTATCTGAACTTTTTGGGCGATTTTCATACGATCCAACTAAAATGGACCGAAATCCGTATTTTCGTAAAAGACTATGGCTAGTGTTTGAAATCTAATGCAAAACCCGAAAAACAATTATAAATTTTGAAGAATGATATAAAAGTCTGTTGGTCCTAGATTTCATATCGACTTCTCGGGCGACTTTCGTACCACACGACTAAAATGGACTGAAATACTTATTTTTGAAAAAGACGATTTTTAGTGTTTGAAACCTGACGCGGAACCCGAAACAAAGTTATAAATTTAGAAGAAAAATGCTATAAGGGTCTCTCGGTCCTCGATTTCATCTAGACTTTCGAGAGATTTTCGTACCACCCGACTTAAATGGACCGAAACCCGTATTTTCGGACCAAACAATGGCTAATCTTTGAAATATGACGCGGAACCCGAAGCAAAATTATAAATTTTGGAGAAGAATGTTATAAGGGTTTCTCGGTCATCGATTTCATCTGGACTTTTTAGGTGATTTTGATACCATCGACGAGAAAGGACAAAAATCCATATTTTCGAAAAAGATTGTGGCTAGTGTTTGAAATCTAACGCGCAACCTAAAAAACAATTATAAATTTTGGAGAAGAATGATATAAAGGTGTCCTGATCCTAGATTTCATCTGGACTTTTCGTGAGAATTTCGTACCACCCGACTCAAAATGGACCGAAACTCTTATTTTCGAACAAAATAATGGCTAGTGTTTGAAATATGACGCGGAACCTGAAACAAAGTTAAATTTTAGGAGAAGAATGCTATAAGGGTCTCCTGGTCCTCGTTGGTTAGTGTTTGAAATCATACATGGAACCCGAAATACAGTTATAAATTTAGAATAAGAATGCTATAAGGGTCTCTCGGTCGCCGATTACATCTGGACTTTTCGAGCGATTTTCGTACCCCTCTACAAAAATGGACCAAAATCTATATTTTCGGACCAGACGATGGCTAGTGTTTGAAATCTAGTGCGGAACTCAAAACACAATTATAAATTTAGGAGAAGAATACTATAAGGGTTTCTCGGCCCTCGATTTCATCTGGACTTTTTAGGCGATTTTCTTACCCCTTGACAAAAAGGACCGTAATCTATATTTCCGGACCACACGATGACAAGTGTTTAAAATCTAGCGCGGAACCTAAAAACTAGTAATAAATTTTGGAGAAGAATGCTATCAGGGTCTCCCGGTCCTTGATTTCATCTGGACTTTTCGGGTGATTTTCGTACCACCCTAGAAAAACGATCGTAAGTGTTTGCAATCTGTTGCAGAACCCGAAATACAATTATAAATTTTGGAGAAGAATGCTATAAAGGTCTCTAGGTCTTCGATTTCATCTAGACTTTTTGGAGGATTTTCGTACCACCCTACAAAAATGAACCAAAATCTGTATTTGCGAACAAAACGATGGTTGGTGTATGAAATCTGACGGGAAACTCGAAAACAATTATAAATTTTGGAGAAGAATTCTATAAGGGTCTCATGGTCCTTGATTTCATCTGGACTTTTCGGACAATTTTCATACCATCTGACTAAAATGGACCGAAATCCGTATTTTCGAACAAGATTATGGCTAGTGTTTGAAATTTAACCCGAAACCTGAAACACAGTTATAAATTTTGGAGAAGAATTCTATAAGGGTCTCTCGGTTCTTGATTTTATCTGCACTTTTCAGGCGATTTTCGTACCCTTCGACAAAAATGGACCAAAATCTGTATTTTTTGGATCAGACGATGGCTAGTGTTTAAATTTTGACTCGGAACCCGAAACACAATTATAAATTTTGGAGAAGAATGCAATAAGGGTCTTACGGTCCTTGATTTCATCTAGACTTTTTGGGCGATTTTCGTACCACCCAACAAAAATGGACTGAAATTCATATTTTCAGAATACAGGATGGCTAGTGTTTAAAATCGGGCGCAGAGCTTGAAAAACAATTATAAATTTTTGAGAAGAATTCTATAAGGGTTTCCCTGTCCTCGATTTCATCTAGACTTTTCAATAAATTTTCGTACAACCCGACCAAAATGGACCGAAATCTGTATTTTCGGAATAGACAATGGCTAGTGTTTGAAATTTGACACGGAACCCGAAACACTTTTATAAATTTTGGAGAAGAATGCTATAAGGGTCTATGGGTCCTTGATTTGATCTGGAATTTTATGGCAGTTTTCGTACCATATGGCCAAAATATACCGAAATTCGTATTTTCGGATCAGACGATGGCTAGTGCTTGAAAACTGACGCAGAACCTGGAACACAGTTAATCTTTTTGGAGAAGAATGCTATAAGGGTCTCCCATTCCTCGATTTCATTTGGACTTTTGGGGTGATTTTCGTACCACCCGACAAAAATAGACCGAAATCCAAGTTTTCGAACAAGACGATGGCTAGTGTTTGAACTTTGACGCAGAAACCGAAACACAGTTTTAAATTTTGGAGAAGAATGCTATAAAGGTCTCCTGGTCCTTGATTTCATCTATACTTTTAGGTCAATGTTCGTACCGATCGACAAAAATATGTCAAAATCTGTATTTACGTACAAGATGATGGCTACTGTTTGAATTTTGACGCGGAACCCGAAACAGAGTTATAAATTTGGGAGAAGAATGATATAAGGGTCTCCCAATCCTCGATTTGATCTGGACTTTTCGTTCGATTTTCGTACCTCTTGACTAAAATGGACTGAAATTCGTATTTTCGAACAAAACGATGGTTAGTGTTTGAAATCTGGAACGAAACACGAAACACAATTATAAATTATGGAGAAGAATGCCATAAGGGTCTCCGAGTCCTTGATTTCGTTTGGACTTTTCGAACAAGATTATGGCTAGTGTTTGAAATTTGAGGCGTAACCTAAAACATAGTTATAATTTTAGAAGAAGAATGATGTAAGGGTGTCCCAGTCCTCGATTTCATTAGGACTTTTTGGGCAATTTTCATACCACCCAACAAAAATGAACCGAAATTCCTATTTTCAGACCAGACGATGGCTAGTGTTTAAAATCTGAGGCGGAGCCTGAAAAATAGTTATAATCTTTGGAGAAGAATGCTATAAAGGTCTCCTGGTCCTCGATTTCATCTGGACTTTTCCGGCGATTTTCGTACCACCCAACTAAAATGGACCGAATTTCGTATTTTCGAACAAGCAATGGATAGTGTTTGAAATCTTACGCGGAACTCGAATCACATTTATAAATTTAGGAGAAGAATGCTATAAGAGTCTCCTGTTCCTTGATTTCGTCTACACTTTTCGGTGTATTTTCGTACAAGACGATGGCTATTGTTTCAAATCTGGCGTAGAACCTAAAACCTAGTTATAAATTTTAGAAAAGAATGCTATAAGGGTCTCTCGGTCCTCGATTTCATCGGGACTTTTCGAGCGATTTTTGTACCACCCCACTAAAATGGACCGAAATCCGTATTTTTGAAAACGAAGATGGCTAATATTTGATATCCGACGCGGAACCCGAAAGAAAATTATAAATTAGAACAAGAATGATATAAGGGACTCTCGGTCTTTGATTTCATCTGGACTTTTCGGAGATTTTCGTACCCCTCCATAAAAAAGGACCAAAATCAGTATTTTCAGACCAGACGATGGCTAGTGTTTGGAATCTGGCAAAGAACCCGAAACACAGTTATAAATTTTGGAGAAGAATGCTATAAGGGTCTCTAGGTCCTTGATTTGATCTGGAATTTTATGGCCATTTTTGTACCATATGGCCAAAATGGACCGAAATTCGTATTTACGGATCAGACGATGGCTAGTGCTTGAAATCTGACGCAGAACCTGAAACACAGTTAATCTTTTTGGAGAAGAATGCTATAAGGGTCTCCCATTCCTCGATTTATTTTGGACTTTTGGGGTGATTTTCGTACCACCCGACAAAAATAGACCGCAATCCAAGTTTTCCAACAAGACGATGGCTAATGTTTGAACTTTGACGCAGAAACCGAAACACAGTTTTAAATTTTGGAGAAGAATGCCAAAAGGGTCTCCTGGTCCTTGATTTCATCTATACTTTTAGGTCAATGTTCGTACCGATCGACAAAAATATGTCAAAATCTGTATTTACGTATCCGATGATGGCTACTGTTTGAATTTCACGCGGAACCCGAAACAGAGTTATAAATTTTGGAGAAGAATGATATAAGGGTCTCCTAATCCTCGATTTGATCTGGACTTTTCGTTCGATTTTCGTACCTCCTGACTAAAATGGACCGAAATTCATATTTTTGAACAAAACGATGGTTAGTGTTTGAAATCTAGCACAAAACACGAAACACAATTATAAATTATGGAGAAGAATGCCATAAGGGTCTCCGGGTCCTTCATTTCATCTGGACTTTTCGGCTGATTTTCATACCACCTAACTAAAATGTACCTAAATTAGTATTTTCGAACATGATTATGGCTAGTGTGTGAAATTTGACGCGTAACCTGAAACATAGTTATAAATTTAGAAGAAGAACGATGTAAGGGTGTCCAAGTCCTCGATTTCATTTGGACTTTTCGGGCAATATTCGTACCACCCAACAAAAATGAACCGAAATTCGTATTTTCAGACTAGACGATGGCTAGTGTTTAAAATCTGAGGCAGAGCACGAAAAATAGTTATAAATTTTGGAGAAGAATGCTATAAAGGTCTCCTGGTCCTCGATTTCATCTGGACTTTTCCGGCGATTTTCGTACCACCCAACTAAAATGGACCGAAATTTGTGTCTTCAAAAAAAACGATGGTTAGTGTTTGAAATCTGGCGCGGAACCCGAAACACAATTAAATTTTTTTGGATCTCTATGTCCACGATTTCATCTGGACTTTTTAGACGATTTTCGTACCATCCGACTAAAATCCACCCAAATCTGTATTTCTGAACAAAATGATGGTTTGTGTTTGGAATATGACACCGAACCCAAAACACAGTTACAAATCTTGGAGAAGAATGCTACAAGGGTCTCTCGTGCACATGACAAAAAAGGATCGAATTTCGTATTTTCGAACAAGCAATGGATACTGTTTGAAATCTTACGCGGAACCCGAATCACATTTATAAATTTAGGAGAAGAATGCTATAAGGGTCTCCTGGTCGTCGATTTCGTCTACACTTTTCAGTGTATTTTCGTACAAGACGATGGCTATTGTTTCAAATCTGGCGCAAAACCTAAAACCTAGATATAAATTTTAGAAAAGAATGCTATAAGGGTCTCTCGGTCCTCGATTTCATCGGGACTTTTCGAGCGATTTTTGTACCACCCCACTAAAATGGACCGAAATCCGTATTTTTGAAAACAGCGATGGCTAATGTTTGAGATCCAACGCGGAACCCAAAAGAAAATTAGAAATTAGAACAAGAATGATATAAGGGACTATCGGTTTTTGATTTCATCTGGACTTTTCGGAGATTTTCGTACCCCTCCACAAAAAAGGACCAAAATCAGTATTTTCAGACCAGACGATGGCTAGTGTTTGGAATCTGGCAAAGAACCCGAAACACAGTTATAAATTTTGGAGAAGAATGCTATAAGGGTCTCTGGTCCTTGATTTGATCTGGAATTTTATGGCCATTTTTTAACCATATGGCCAAAATGGACCGAAATTCGTATTTACGGATCAGACGATGGCTAGTGCTTGAAATCTGACGCAGAATCTAAAACACAGTTAATCTTTTTGGAGAAGAATGCTATAAGGGTCTCCCATTCCTCGATTTATTTTGGACTTTTGGGGTGATTTTCGTACCACCCGACAAAAATAGACCGAAATCCAAGTTTTCCAACAAGACGATGGCTAATGTTTGAACTTTGACGCAGAAACCGAAACACAGTTTTAAATTTTGGAGAAGAATGCCAAAAGGGTCTCCTGGTCCTTGATTTCATCTATACTTTTAGGTCAATGTTCGTACCGATCGATAAAAATATGTCAAAACATGTATTTACGTATCAGATGATGGCTACTGTTTGAATTTCACGCGGAACCCGAAACAGAGTTATAAATTTTGGAGAAGAATGATATAAGAGTCTCCTGGTCCTCGATTTCACCTACACTTTTCGGGGTATTTTCGTACAAGACGATGGCTATTGTTTGAAATCTGGCGCAGAACCTGAAACCTAGTTATAAATTTTAGAAAAGAATGCTATAAGGGTCTCTTGGTCCTCGATTTCATCGGGACTTTTCGAGCGATTTTTGTACCACCCGACTAAAATGCACCGAAATCCGTATTTTTGAAAACGACGATGGCTAGTGTTTGAAATCCTACGCGGAACCCGAAAGAAAATTATAAATTAGAAGAAGAATGATATAAGGGACTCTCGGTCTTCGATTTCATCTGGACTTTTCGGGAGATTTTCGTACCCCTCCACAAAAAGGACTAAAATTAGTATTTTCAGACCAGACGATGGCTAGTGTTTGGGATCTGGCGTAGAACACGAAACACAGTTATAAATTTTGGAGAAGAATGCTATAAGGGTCTCCATGTACTCGATTTCATCTGGACTTTTCGGGCAATTTTTGTACCACCAAACAAAATAAACCAAAGTCCGTAATTTCAGACAAAACAATAATTAGGGTTTGAAATATAAGACGCAGAACCCGAAACACAGTTACAAATTTAGGAGAAGAATGCTATAAGGGTCTCCTGGTCCTCGATTTCATCTAGACTTTTCAGGATTTTTGTATCATCCGACAAAAATCGACCGATGGCTGGTGTTTCAATTCTGATGCGGAACCCGAAACACAGTTATAAATTTTGAAGAAGAATGCTATAAGGGTTTCCTGGTCCATAACTTCATCTAGTCTTTTCAGGCAATTTTTGTACCACTTGACAAAAATAGATCGAAAATCGTATTTTCGGACCAAACGATGGCTAATGTTTGATATCTGGCGCAGAACCCGAAACACAGTTATAAATTTTGGAGACGAATGCTATAATGGTCTCCCGGTCCTCGATTTCATTTGGATTTTTCGGGCGATTTTCGTACCCATCGATGATAATGGACCAAATTATGTATTTTCAGACCAGACGATGGCCAATTTTTGAAATCATACGCGGATCCCGAAACACAGTTATAAATTCAGGAGTAGAATGCTATAATAAGAGTTTTCTGGTCCTCGATTTCATCTGGTCTTTTAGGGCGATTTTTGTACCACACGACAAAAATAGAACGAAAATCGTATTTTCGAACCAGATGATGGCTAGTGTTTGAAATCTGGCACGGAACCTGGAACACAATTATAAATTTTAGAGAAGAATGCTGTAATGGTCTCCCGGTCCTCGATTTCATCTGGACTTTTTGGGCGATTTTCGTACCACCTAACTAAAATTGATCGAAATCCGTATTTTAGAACAAGACGATGGCTAGTGTTTCAAATCTAATGCGGAACCTGAAACACATTTATAAATTTAGAACAAGAATTCTATAAGGGTCTCCTAGTCTTCGATTTCATTTGGATATTCCGGGAGACTTTCGTACCCATCGACGATAATGGACCAACATCTGTATTTTTGGACTAGACGATGGCTAGTTTTTGAAATCCATATTTATGAAGCAGATGATGACTAGTGGGTGAAATCTAATCCGAAACTCGAAAGCCAAAACACAATTTTAAATTTAGGAGCAGAATGCTATAAGGGTCTCACAGTCCTCAATATCATTTGGACTTTTCGGGCGAAAATCGTAGCACCCGACAAAAATGGACCAAATTCTTATTTTTGTGTAAGATGATGGCAGGGGTTTGAAATCTGATTGGTAGGGTTTGAAAATCGTACCAAACAACAAAAATGGACTGAAAACTTCAAACACTAGCCATTGTTTTGTTCAACAATAAGAATTTCGGTCCATTTTAGTTGAGTGGTACGAAAACCACCCAAAAAAATACCATATGAAATCGGGGACCGGGAGAACCCTTATAGCATTCTTCTCCAAAATATATCACAGTGTATCGGATTCCGAGTCACGATTTCAAACACTGCCATCGTCTGGTTCGAAAAATATATATTTGGTCCATTTTTTTTAGGGTACGAAAACTCGCCCTTAAAAGTCCAAAGGAAATCACGACCAAGAAACCCTAAAAGCCTTCTTCTTCTAAATTTAATACCATATTTCGGTTCCAGTCAAATTTGTACATTAGCATCGTCTGAGTCCGAAATTACGGATTTCAATCAATTTTAGTCTAGTGTATGAAAATCGCCCAAAAAGTCTATATGAAATCAAGCACCAAGAGACCCTTATAGATTCTTCTCCTAAATATAATGTTTCAGATTCCATATAATACCACTAGTTTTATACAAAAGTCCTGATAATATTCTTTACAACGACAAGATATTCAAACACTAGCCATCGTCATGTTCGAAATACAATTTTCTTCCATTTGTCGGGTGGCTACACAAAATCGCCCAAAAGTCCATATGAAAATTAAGGGACGGGAAACCCTTTATAGCTTTTGTCCTTAATTTATAACAGTATTATTTCAGTTCCGCGTCAAATTTCAAACACTAGTCCTCTTCCATCTTGCCATCGTCTTGTCCAAACATACAGATTTCGATCCATTTTTTCGGGTGTTACGAAAATCGGTCCAAAGTCCAAATGAAATCGAGGACCGGGAAACCCTTATAGCATCTTATGCTTAATATATAAATGTGTCTCGGGTTACGCGTCAGATTTCAAACACTAGCCATAGTTTGGTCCGAAAATACATATTTTGGTCAATTTTTGTCGAGGGGTACGAAACTCGCACGAAAAGTCCAGATGAAATCGAGGACCGAGAAACCTTATAGCATTCTTCTTCTAAATTTATAAATGTGTTTCGGGTTCCACGTAAAATTTCAATCACTAGCCATCATCTTGTTCAAAATATGTATATCGGTCCATTTTAGTCAGGTGGCACGAAAATTGCCCGAAATGTCCAGATGAAATAGAGGATGAGAAGACTCTTATAGAATTTTCTCCTAAATTTATAACTGTGTTTCCGGTTCCGCGTCAAATATCAAACACTAGCCCTAGTCTGGTTTGAAAATACAGATTTCGTTCCATTTTTGTCAAGTAGTACAACATGCCGAAAATCCATATGAAATCCAAGGACCGAGAGACCCTTACAACATTCTTCTCTTAATATATCTGACTTTTCGGCGCAATTCGTACCCCTCGACAAAATGGATCGAAATCTCTTATTTCGGACCAGACGATGGCTACTGTTTGAAATATGACGCGGAACCCGAAACAATGTTAATATATAGGAGAAGAATGATATAAGGTTCCCTCGGTCCTCATCATCAGGACTTTCGACGATTTTCGTACCACCTGACAAAAATGGACGAATCTGTATTTTCAGCCAAACGAGGGCTAGTGTTTGATATTTGATGCGGAACCCGAAACACATTTA
>PGWS01019526.1:0-13173 GCA_002896235.1 Cicer reticulatum
AGTCATTAAGAGATTCCCCATTCTTAATACTCATTTACTGAAACGATTTTCAAAAAACGATAGTTAAGTAACCGAGACATTAAGAGATTCCCCATTCTCAACGCCCAGTTAACTTACACATTTTCCTCAAATGCACATTAAGTAAACCGATGTATTAAAAGATTCCCCATTTTTAATCCTCGTTTAACTCTAATGGTTTTCAAATTCCATGGAAACAAACTCAAACATACTCTCACATTCAAACTCAAACATACTCTCACATTTAAACCATGATTCACAACAACCACACAAATTAACAAACATCAAGTATGGACACGCCAAATACAACGAACACAAATCAACGCAACATAACACCCAGATACATCAAATTTCATTTACTCATAATCATACACAATGACTTCAAATTCATTTACCACGAACCATTCATCAATATAAACAAAACCTAACTCTAAGGTTTTACCCATAACGCATTAGTTTCGTTTTTCCCCAAATCGATACATACCCTAACCAATTCCTTCCACACAACCACAGATAAGTCCCTAATGCAACTAGAAAGTTTGGAAGGAGCCCTTACCCTCAACGTTAGCTTTAAACGTGCGTTTCCGGTAACCGCGAGTAATTCCGGTAAAAATCTTCCGCTCCGCAACGCCGCTTCCAAATTAGTTCACTGCACCGTAGCGTGGTGGTGAGAACTTTCCTTCTAACTCTTTGAGAAATGAGGTTTGATCTAGGAGAAACGGAGTGGTTTGTGTTTGGATCTCAAAACCGTTTTCTTCGTTTTCGAATCAAAAGAGGAAGAGTGGAGTTGCGAAAACCTTGATCTAACTCTCCCCCAACCTTGGGTTACTAGTTTTGAAGAAAAGAAAGCGACGAAAATGAAAATGGGAGAAAGGAGGGAATTTTGGTTCACGGTCGATCAGAGGAAGAAGATGGAAAATTCCAATTTTCCTTCCTTTCTTTTTCTTTCTTTGTTTTTCCTTTCTTCCCTTTTTCCTTCTTTCCTTTATATACTCTTTTCTTTTCCTTTTCCTTCCTTCCTTAGTTCCTTTCTTTTCCCCCCAAACAAACATAATAGATAATAAATATAACTTAACAAATACTCAAAATATCTAGATATTTTGTGAAATTACCGTTTCACCCGAAACGCATTAAATTATCCGTAAGGTTCAGCAGTTATTCAATATATTTATCGACGAGAATTTAATTGGCATCAAAAATATCTTTTTTTTTATATATAAACTCCAAAAATATTATTAACTTTAGGCTTTAAAGCCTCCGAGCAAAATCCAAAATACACAAAAATACATAAATGGTACTTTAAAATTAATGGGTCTTACATTACTCCCCTAAAATTAGTTTTGTCCTCGAAACTATGCATCGATAAATAATTCTGGTGTTGTTCTCTCATCTTGCTCTCCAATTCCCAAGTCGCATCCTCCAGTGATTGGGTTCCAAATCACCTTGACCAACGAAACATCCTTGGTCCTCAACAGCTTAATCTTCCTGTCATCAATTCTCACGGTGGTACTTCGACGACAGGTTATCCTTTAGCTGGATTGTGTCTGGTTCGATCACGTGAGATGGATTGCGAGATATTTTCCTCAACTGTGACACATGGACACGTCATGAATATTGGACAGTATCGGAGGTAATGCAATCCGATAAGCAACCGGCCCAATTCGTGCAGAAATCTGATATGGTCCAAATGAATTTAGGAGTCAACTTCTTCGATTTCAAGGCCTCTACCTACTCCCAGTAGTAGGTGTGACTCTCAGAAATACATGGTCACCCTGTTCGAATTCAAAAGTCTGCGACGCTTGTCCGCGTAACTCTTCTGGCGATCTTGTGAAGTCTTCATTTTCTCCTTGATCTTCTTACATTTAGCTGTGGTCTGTTGCACCATCTCTGGTCCGACAATCATATTCTCACCGTCTTTATACCAACACAGGGCGTTTGACACTTGCGCCCATATAAGCCTCATATGGTGCCATTCCAATGCTTGCGTGAAACTATTGTTGTCAAGTGAACTCAATCAACCGGAGTACATCATCCCAAACTTTCCCTATCATCTATACACATGCTCTCACAGATCTTCCAAGGACTGATTCGTCATTTCAGTCTGTCCGTCGTTTGTGGATGTAAGCTGAACTCAATCGTAGCTTCGTTCCCAATGCTGTCGTGCAGCTCCCAAAAATGTATGTGACTTCGGATCAGAACGGTCCTGATACAATGCTCGATGGTACCCCGTGTAACCTCACAATTTCAGCAATGTAGATGTCCATACCGGGCAAAAGTGAGCAGATTTCGTTAGTCGATCCACTATCACCCATATGGAATCATTCTTTCTCCTTGTCTTTGGTATCCGGTCTATAAATCCATGGAAATGCTGTCCCATTCCATTCAGGTATATCTAAAAGGTTGCAACATCCCAGCGGGTCGCTTGTTTCCACCTTCGCTTTCTGACAAGTTAGACCAAGTGGATACATATTCCGCCACATGTTTCTTCATTCCTGGCCACCAATAATTCTGCCTCAAATCCTGATACATCTTTGTTGCTCCAGGATGAATACTCAGCTACTCTTATGCGCCTCTTCTAAAATCGTTTCCGCATATCTGTAATTTCTGGTACACAAATCCTACCATTACACCGCAAAACATTATCTGCCCCAATCTTGAACTCAGTCGTCTTCCCTTGTACTATTAGATTCCTCTTCTCTTGAATTAAGACGTCATCCTGAGAATTCGCAATGTCTTCAAGTAGTCCTCGAGATCTTAATCATTCCGAATTTCAAAATTCCCGGTGCAAACTCTACGTTCAAGTGCAAGTCTCTAAAAGCTTCCCACAACTCTTGTTGTCTAGCCATAATCAGTGAAGACACCGATACACTTCTTCTGCTCAACGCATCAGCCACTACATTGGCCTTCCCAGGGTGGTACTACAGTGTGAAATCAAAATCCTTGAGAGTCTCCATCCATCGTCTCTGGCGCATGTTCAACTCCTTCTGATCAAACAAATATTTCAAGCTTTTATGGTCGCTGAACACGGTGTTTGTGCACCCATATAAATAATGCCTCCAGATCTTTAATGCGAAAACAACCGCGGCAAGCTCCAAATCATGAGTAGGATAGTTCCTCTCATGAATCTTCAATTGTCTCGGGCATAAGCCACAGCTTTCTTGTGTTTTGCATCAGAACACATCCTAACCCTTGGTGAGATGCATCATAAATAAACTTCATAGGGTTCTTTCTGATTGCGGTAATACCAATACAGGTGAGAGGTCGTCAATTTTTCTCTTTAGTAACTGGAAGTTTTCTTCACACTTCTCCGTCCATGCGAACGGTTGATCTTTTCTGGTAAGTTGTGTCAGTGGAGCCACAAATCTTAGCAAAACCTTCGATAAACCTCCAGTAGTACCTGCCAGTCCTACAAACTCCGTATGTCAGTGACAGTCTGAGGCTGTTTCCAAGCAAGAACCGCCCTCAATCTTAGCCGGATCTACAGCGATTCCTTCCTTGGTTATCACATGTCCCATAGAAATTCACTTTCTCTAGCCAAAAATTCACACTTCGACAGATTGGCATACAATCGCTTCTCGCGTAAAATCTGAAGAACTTGTCGTAAATGTTCTCCATTTTCTTCTTCAGTCCTTGAATAATCAATATATCATCAATGAATACCACCACAAAATTTATCAGGAATGAATTAAAGATTCTGTTCATGTAGTCCATGAAAATTGCCAGTGCATTGGTAACTCCAAACGGCATAACCAGGTATTCATAATGTCCGTAGCGGGTCTTGAAAGATGTTTTCTGAATGTCTCCTTCCCTTACTCGAATCTTATGGTAACCCGACTTCAAGTCAATCTTCGAAAATATCGCGGCCCCTCTCAATTGATCCATCAAATCATCGATTCGTGGCAAAGGATAACGATTCTTAATAGTTGCCTTGTTAAGCTGTATATAATCCACACATAGGCGCGAGCTTCCGTCCTTCTTCTTGACTAGCAAAACTGGAGCTCCCCATGGTGATACACTTGGTCTGATGAATTTCTTCTCCAACAAGTCTTCAATTTGGCTTTTGAGCTCATTTAATTCCAATGGCGACATTCGATAAGGTGCCATTGAAATAGGTCCTGTTCCTGGGTGCAAATCAATGAAGAATTCCACTTCTCTTACCGGTGGCAATCCTGGAATTTCCATTGGAAATTGTAACACCCTTTTTTTTAATTAATTAATTTAAAATCATTAGTTTTGTTTATCCTTTTTATTAATTAGTGTGACGATAGTAAGATAATTATTCTTTGAATGTTTAATTATTTGATAAAGCATTTTTCATATTAAATAATTTATTTTTGGGATTTTTTATTATTGACTAATTAAAACTCGTAGAAATAATTGTCTTATAGTGAACAATGACCAAGCCAATTTTGACTAAGTCAAATTTAATCACTCACACTACTATTTTTATAATTATATTTTATAAAATTTAATTTATATTGTGTCCATTCAAATGTGTAACTAGCAAGAATAAATACATGAATGCCAATTAATTCTTAACGGTTGGTCATTGAATGGCATTATTCCAATTTAATTCCTTATTCATGTGTGCAATTAAACTCAATGAAGAGAATTATTTCATTCTCTATGATCAGCTTTATGCCTCCTTTATTAGTCACATACACCTCTCCTTCTTAGGACACGATTAAACTTACAGTAGAGGAAAATAAGTCATAATCACTCACACGCATTACCAACACTACATTTATCTCAAAAAATTTCTAAGCCACTCAAACAACCATCCTTACATTCCTAGTTTTTTATCGGAGCTATAAACTTTTATTCACCTTGGTGAGACTTTCGAGGACTATATAGTGGTACGTGGAAGGAAAGCGTCAAGGTAAGGGCTTTTCCCATGCAGAGTTAGGTTAGATATTAAATTAGCGATTCGTAAGATATTGATATGGTGTCTGAATGTATTAAAAGAAAAATGTCGATTTTATTTCCGTCGTAAAGAAATTAACTATCATGCTTTGATTGTTTCTTTTGAGTAATATCTCTATTTTGATGAAATTAATTATAGAATTATATTTTATTACATTCCTTCATCAATATGTTTGTTGTGAAAACGTTCAATGCCATACATGTTTTAGAGTACTTACTTATGAAGTTATAATTTTTATAATGATGTAGTCATTAACATGTTTATTATGATGTATTTAATTTTAATCCTTGATTCTTGAGTATTTAAATTTTAAAACTTGACTTTTTTATGAACAATATACGTGTTTTGATGAAATTGATGAAAAGTTTATTTTTCATTTACCAATATGAGGAAATTGATTTTTGAATGCATTAATGAATAGTTTTCTTTGTGGTTGCCTAAGTGGCTGGTTATTTGTGTATGATTTTTCTTTGTGGTTGCCTAAGTGGCTAGCGATTTGTACATTTTCGAACATCATTATCATTGTCATGACATACCATATGCATCTTTGTGGACGCCTTAGTGGCTGGTTTAATTTTCCCCATTGGTATGGGTGACTTCTGTGTGGACGCCTTAGTGGCTGGCTATATCCGGATCATGTATGCTTAGGACATGCATAATTTGCATACATTTTATTGCCATTATTATTTTTATATAATTATTTATTCTAAGGTGAGTTACTACTTGTTGTTTAGATATATTTTATAAATTTTTGGTAACACCTTATGAATTATAAAAATCATTTTCTCTAAATCTTTTATTAACAAAAAAGATTTTATATTTATATTTTATGGTTGTTAACTTATTATTTGGTCTAATTTTGCCGTGGGATGACTGACCCCTTACACCAACATTTAGGTACTAACGATCTTGAAGGGTTGCATGAATGACGTTTGCTTGGCGCACGCGCGTGGGAAAAACGGGGTACTTTAATAAAATAATAATAATAATGTTTGTAGTGATAAAACCGTTGTGATACAATTTTTAAGTTTATTTATTTCTCATCGTTGATTTTTAATAGAAATGCGGAGGCGGGGTCCTTCTGCTAGGAAAAAACTTGAGTTATTCTATTTTTGAGCGAACATTTTCTACAATTAGTTAATTGTCTTTACAAATAATAATATCCGATAAATCGCATTGTGGTATTTTTTTTTTTAAAATGGAATCAAACTATTTACTAGATAAATTTTATTTATTATATGATGAACTACTTTAAAAAAAAAAAATTAAGCCGTTTTTGAAATGAAAATAAATATTTTTAAGTAATGTCTTGGATCAAAATCCGGGGCGTTACATTGTGGTATCAGAGCACTAATTCTCGGACATTGGTGGGATGGGACGCTTCATGTATGTCGCATGTTTTTTCTTCTTGTGATATGTTATTCATGTTAATCGTATAATTTTCTAATTATTTGAGTTTTTACTAATTATTCAAATTTCTATTATGTGTCATTGATTATGTAACCTTCTTGAAATTGAATTCTATTAATTACTTAAACTTTTATTAAGTTATTAATTGTGTAACCTTCTTGAATTTGAATTTTAAGAATTACTTAAATTCTTATTAAGTGTCATTAAATATGTTAATTGCTTGGTTTTCTAATTATTAAATTTGACTTAAATTTCTATTATGTGTCATCAATTGTATAACCTCCATGATTTTGCTATTAAATATATGTTTTAAATATTTGGTTTAATTGTGTTATTTAAAATTTTTCAAACTTGAAATCTCTATAACTACTTGCATGCTTTTATTGGCATTGTCTTTTATATTTTATTTAAGTTGTTACATTTTATAATCTTTATGATTTTACTTATTCATCGTATGATTGTTTTATTTTTAATTTTAAACTCTCTACTTCTTTTTGGACTAAGGGCTTGATTTTCTAACTATTTTATGTCATTAATGACTTAAATTTCAATTATGTGAATTTAATTGTCTAATTTAATTGAATAATTATGATGAAAAATATGTTTTAAATTCTTGATCCTACGATTAGAAATAATTTCAATCAAGCGATAAACATTTATGGTTGTATGATATTGTGAATTATGAGTTTATTATCACGATTTAAAATTATTTCAATATAAATTACAAAGTAACTGTTGAGCTTTCATCATGTGATCTAAATGTATTTAATTAAAGACAATATTCTAAACCCTATATTATGTATAATTGTATGATCCCCAAAATAGAAGGGAAGGATAATACAAAAAGGTTGTATTGGAGGGATTCTGGCTAAGGAAAGACTTGGTTATTAAATGGTCCATTGACCCACCTCTCTTTCCTAGGAACCCCTCCAAAGAACGACTTGCTGTATAACCCGAACCTACTATATAGTGCTCAATAAAAGACTTCCGTACTACCCAAAAGTTAAAATTACGTTATAATATTTTACTAATTAGATAATTTTAGGAAGCGTTATGGCTCGTCGCACAAACCGATCGGTTCCCCATGGAAGAAACGACATGACTGAAGCAATCCAAGCCATGAATGCTATGGCCGCAGCAATGGCCCAACAAGCTGCGATCCAGGCTCAACGAGATGCACAGAGGGATCAGAGGGATGAAGCAGCCAGTGCAGCAAGAGCATTGAATGAATTTCGTCGACAAGATCCGCCTAAATTCAAAGGGGAACATGACCCCGACAAGGCTGATCTTTGGCTGCAAGAAATCGAGAAGATCTTCGAGATCTTACACTGCCCTGACAATGCGAAAGTAGAGTATGCAACCTATTTGATGATTGGTGAAGCTGAATACTGGTGGCGAGGTGCGAAGAAAATGATGGAGACAAATCATGAAGAGCTAACCTGGGAGGCTTTCAAGAATAAGTTCCTAGAAAAATACTTCCCGAAAAGTGCTAGGGCTGAGAAGGAGGCCCAATTTCTGAAGTTGTATCAAGGGAATCTCACGATAGCGGAATATGCGGCAAAGTTCGAGTCCCTAGCAAAGCACTTCCGCTATTTCCTAAATCAGATAGATGAAGAATACATGTGCGAGAGGTTTGAAAGTGGGCTTAGGTATGAAATTAAGGAGTTAGTGGGCCCTTGGAGATACGCCAATATCAAGTACTAGTGGAGAAATGCAAGAAAGTGGAGCAGATGAACAGAGCCGTCTGAATAGGGGTGTTGTAGGTGGACCCATCAGACCTCAGGTAGAGATTTAAATCCATCCATATCATTAGAGTCATAAGTTTGGCCTCTAAATGTGAATATCTACCTCTAAATGTTAATATTTGAAAACAGGGGCATAACGACCAACATAATAGGGGCAAGCAGCATCAACAATACAAGCCATATGCCCGACCACTGGGGAATGCTAGAGATCAACCTCGACCTCAAAACGGGGAAGGTCAAGGGCCAAAAGTTCCAAGTCAGAACCAGACGTACCCTGTTAAGTGTTTTCGCTGCAACAGAGAGGGACACAAGATGTCTGAGTGTCCAATTAGACCAAGGGTTTGTTACATTTGTCAGAAACCAGACCATTTTGCAAATGAATGCCCTGAACGGAAGGACGATAGAGCTGTCAACCGCAACAATATCAACGACAATGTTGTACGCCCTACTGCCAAGGGACGTGTCTACACATCAATGGAGAGGAAACTCATCTTCCTCTGAGCTTATCCAAGGTGAGTGTTTAATTGCTGGAAATCACTTAATGTAATTTATGATTTGGGGGGCAACACACTCATTCATTTCATTGGATTGGGTGGATTCGCTCCAACTTACTATTACTACTTTGCCGTTTGATTTGGTGGTTACCCTACCTTCTACCGAATCAGTGAAATGTAATACGGCTTGCTTGCAATGCCCGTTGATTGTGTTCGATATGAGATTCAACGTTGATTTGATTTGTATTCCCTCAAGCATGTGGGAGTGATCCTTGGAATGGATTGGTTGTCAAGCCATTATGTTCTATTGGATTGTGCTCGTAAGTCTGTGATATTCCCAGACCCAGGTGTTTCTCGATTCCTCGATACCAATAAATTGAACTTCTCTTTGAAAGAGGGAGTTCGGAAGTGTGTTCCCTCAACTCAGTCAGTACGAAGCTAGAGGTGGAGGTAGACGGGATACTTGTGGTCGAAGATTTCCCAGAGGTATTTCCGCCGGATGTACCAGGATTACCCCAGTTCGTGATATTGAATTTTCAATTGATGTGACTCCGGGTACAGGACCTATATCTATTGCACCATATAGAATGTCTCCATCGGAATTGTCAGAGTTGAAAAATCAGTTGGAGGACCTTTTATCTAAACAATTCATACGACCGAGTGTCTCACCTTGGGGAGCACCAGTACTCCTAGTGAAGAAGAAGGATGGAAAGTCTAGACTCTGTGTCGATTACCGTCAACTTAACAAAGTCACCATCAAAAATAGGTATCCCTTGCCACGCATTGATGACTTGATGGACCAACTCAAAGGAGCAGTGATATTTTCTAAGATTGATTTGAAGTCGGGTATCATCAGATTCGGGTGAAGGAAGAAGACATTCCTAAAACTGCATTCAGGACTCGCTATGGACACTTTGAGTATTTGGTGATGCCTTTTGGTGTCACCAATGCACCAGCTATTTTCATGGACTACATGAATCGTATATTTCACCCCTTCTTAGACAAATTTGTAGTGGTCTTCATTGATGACATATTGATTTATTCTAAGAGCCTGGAGGAACATGAAGTTCACCTACGTCAAGTTTTGCAAGTCTTGAAGGACAAGAGATTGTATGCTAATTTGGGGAAATGTGAATTCTGGTTGGAGGAGGTGAAATTCTTGGGACACGTTATTTCAAACGAAGGTATCGCTGTCGACCCAACTAAAGTAGAGGCTGTGGTGGCATGGAAACAACCACAGACCGTCACAGAGATTAGAAGTTTCTTGGGCTTGGCTGGATATTATAGAAGATTCATTGAGGATTTTGCCAAGATTGCAGCGCCGTTGACACAACTCACAAGGAAGAATCATATTTACGCATGGACGGAGGAATGTGAAAGGAGTTTTCAGATGATGAAAGAGAAGCTAACTACATCACCGGTGTTGGTGTTACCACAACCAGAAGAACCATATGAAGTTTATTGTGATGCTTCTTTCCAAGGTTGGTTGTGTACTTATGCAGAACAAACAGGTGGTAGCATATGCTTCAAGACAGTTGAAGGTGCATGAGAAACATTATCCCACGCATGACATGGAGTTGGCTGCAATAGTTTTTGCACTAAAAATTTGGAGGCATTATCTGTATGGGTGCAATTTTGATGTATACAGTGACCATAAAAGTTTGAAATACTTGTTCGACCAGAAGGAGCTTAATATCCGACAGCGAAGATGGATGGAGTTCATCAAGGATTATGAGTTCACGTTGGCACTATCACCCAGGAAAGGCCAATGTGGTGGCTGATGCCTTGAGTAGGAAGCGGGCCCATTTTGTCATCCATAAAAATGAAGGGATTAGAGTTGTTAGAGAATTTTCGCGACTTGGATCTTAATATGGATTCTTTGTCGGGAAAAGTACAATGTGGAATGATCATTGTAGATAATAAACTAATGAATGAGATAAAAGCCCTTCAAGCGACCGATGAGACTATTCAGAGGAGACGAAAATTGGTTGGGACCGGCAAGGGTCCTGAATTTCAAATGGGTCCAGATAACATTTTGTGGTGTAATAAACGTATTTGTGTGCCGGATAATGCAGAGTTGAGAAAAACCATTTTGGATGAGGCCCACAAGAGCAAACTGAGTATTCATCCTGGTACTACAAAGATGTATAAAGACTTGAAGCAAATATTTTGGTGGCCAGGAATGAAGAACAAGTGGCGGAATATGTGGCGTCTTGCCTGACTTGCCAAAAGGCTAAGGTTGAACACCAAAAACCTGTTGGATGTTGCAGTCATTAGATGTACCAGTGTGGAAATGGGATAGCATATCTATGGACTTTGTGGTGGCATTACCTAAGACTCGGAAGAAATTTGACTCCATTTGGGTGATTATTGACAGGCTCACAAAATCCGCACATTTCATACCTGTAAGGACTACTTACAATGTATCTAAGCTTGCAGAGATTTACGTTGCGGAAATTGTTAGATTACACGGGATACCATCTAGCATTGTGTCAGATAGAGATCCAAAGTTCACTTCTCGTTGTGGGGAGCATTGCATGAGGCATTGGGTACTAATTGAGATTGAGTTCTGCTTACCACCCTCAAACCGATGGCCAAACTGAAAGGACTATTCAGACTTAGAAGATTTGCTAAGAGCTTGTACATTAGATAACAGAGGAAGTTGGGATGATCTATTGCCTCTTGTCGAATTTACCTATAATAATAGCTATCATGCAAGCATCGGTATGGCCCCGTACGAGGCTTGTATGGGCGCAAGTGTCAAACTCCCTTGTGTGGGTATCAGGATGGCGAAAGCTTAATCGTAGGGCCAGAGTTGGTGCAACAGACTACAGAGAAGGTGCGTAGATCCAAGAGCGGATGAGAACAGCACAGAGCAGGCAGAGAGTTATGTTGATCGACATAGGAGACCCTTAGAGTTTCAGGAGGATGAACATGTATTCTTGAGAGTGACGCCTACTACTGGGTTGGTAGGGCATTGAAGTCTAAAAAGCTTACTCCGAAGTTTATTGGACCATATCAAATTCTTCGACGTGTGGGTCCAGTGGCGTATCAAATTGCTTTACCACCCGAATTTAGACTAATTACATGATGTGTTCCATGTATCACAATTGAGGAAGTACATTGCAGATCCATCCGCATATTATTGCGCCAGGAGATATTCAATTGAAGGAGAATTTTACCTTCGAGGTCCCACCGATAAGCATCGCTGACAGAACTACCAAACTATTGAGGGAAAAGGAAATTCCGTTGGTTAAGGTGATTTGGAACCAGACAACTGGGGATGCTACTTGGGAAAGTTGGAAGAGAAGATAATAGAAGCTTTAACCCATACCTTTTATAGAGACCTCTTAGTTTCGAGGACGAAACGATTTTAAGGGGGTAAGTATTGTAACACCCTTTTTTTAATTAATTAATTTAAAATCATTAGTTTTGTTTATCCTTTTTATTAATTTAGTGTGACGATAGTAAGATAATTATTCTTTGAATGTTAATTATTTGATAAAGCATTTTCATATTAAATAATTTATTATTGGGATTTTTATTATTGACTAATTAAAACTCGTAGAAATAATTGTCTTATAGTGAACAATGACCAGCCAATTTTGACTAAGTCAAATTTAATCACTCACACTACTATTTTTATAATTAATATTTTATAAAATTTAAAATTTATATTGTGTCCATTCAAATGTGTAACTAGCAAGAATAAATACATGAATGCCAATTAATTCTTAACGGTTGGTCATTGAATGGCATTATTCCAATTTAATTCCTTGTTCATGTGTGCAATTAAACTAATGGAAGAGAATTATTCATTCTCTATGATCAGCTTTATGCCTCCTTTATTAGTACATTACACCCTTCTCCTTCTTTAGGAACGATTAAACTTACAAAGTAGAGGAAAATAAGTCATAATCACTCAGCACGCATTACCAACACTACCATTTATCTCTCAAAATTTTCTAACCTCAACAACCATCCTTAATTCCTAGTTTTTGATGATCGAGCTATAAATTTTATTCACCTTGGTGAGACTTTCGAGGAACTATATAGGGTACGTGGAAGGAAAGCGTCAAGGTAAGGGCTTTTCCCCATGCAGAGTTAGGTTAGAGATTAAATTAGCGATTCGTAAGATATTGATTATGGTGTCTGAATGTATTAAAAGAAAAATGTCGATTTTATTTCCGTCGTAAAGAAATAACTATCATGCTTTATTGTTTCTTTTGAGTAATATCTCTATATTTGATGGAAATTAATTATAGATTATATTTTATTACCATTCCTCATCAATTGTTTGTTGTGAAAACGTTCAATGCCATACTGTTTTAGCAGTACTTACTTATGAAGTTAATTAATTTTATAATGATGTAGTCATTAACATGTTTATTATGATGTATGTTTATTTTAATCCTTGATTCTTGAGTATTTAAAGGTTTAAAAACTTTGACTTTTATGGAACAATATACTGTGTTTTGATGAAATTGATGAAAAGTTTATTTTTCATATACCCAATATGAGGAATTGATTTTTTGAATGCATTAATGAAATAGTTTTCTTTGTGGTTGCCTAAGTGGCTGGT
>PGWS01019527.1:0-15146 GCA_002896235.1 Cicer reticulatum
GTTTTTTTTATCGGAGCTATTAAAACTTTTATTCACCTTGGTGAGACTTTCGAAGGACTATATAGTGGTACGTGGATAGGAAAAAGCGTCCAAGGTAAGGGCTTTTCCCCATGCAGAGTTAGGTCTAGATATTAAATTAGCGATTCGTAAGATATTGATATGGTGTTCGAATGTTATTAAAAAGGAAAATGTCGATTTTATTTCCGTCGTAAAGAAATTAACTACATGCTTTGATTGTTTCTTTTGAGTAATATCTCTATTTTGATGAAATTAATTATAGAATTATATTTTATTAGAATTTGAGCCATTCCTTCATCAATATGTTTGTTGTGTGAAACGTTCAATGCATACATGTTTTAGAGTACTTACTTATAAGTTATAATTTTTCATAATGATGTAGTCATTAACATTATTATGATGTATTTAATTTTAATCCTTGATTCTGAATATTTAAATTTAAAAACTTGACTGGTTGATGAACAATATACGTGTTTATGATGAAATTGATTGAAAAGTTTATTTTTCATTTACCAATATGAGGAAATTGATTTTTGAATGCATTAATGCATAGTTTCTTTGTGGGTTGCCTAGTGGCTGTGTTATGTGTATATGTTTTCTTTGTGGTTGCCTTAAGTGGCTAGCGATTTGTACATTTTCGAAACATCATTATATTGTCATCGGACATACCATATGCATCTTTGTGGACGCCTTACGTGGCTGGTTTAATTTCCCATCTGGTATGGGTGACTCTCGTGTGACGCCTAGTGGCTGGCTATATCCGGATATTGTATGTTTAGGGACTGCATAATTGCATACATTTTATTGCCATTTATTAATTTTTATATAATTATTTATTCTAAGCTGAGTTACTACTTGTTGTTTAGATATATTTTATAATTTTTGGTACACCTTATGAATCTATAAAATCATTTTCTCTAGAATCTTTTATTACAACAGAATTTTATATTTATATTTTATGGTTGTTACTATTATTTGGTCTAATTTCTGCCGTGGATGAACTGACCCCTTACACCAACATTAGGTACTACATCTTGAAGGGTTGCATGAATGACGTTTGCTTGGCGCCAGGCGCGTGGTAACAAGTACTTAATAAAATAATAATAATAATGTTGTAGTGATAAAACCGTGTGATACAATTTTTAAGTTATATTTATTTTCACGTTGATTTTAATAGAAATGCGGAGGCGGGGTCCTTCTGCTAGGAAAAAACTTGAGTTATTCTATTTTTGAGCGAACATATTTCTACAATTAGTAAATTGTCTTTACAAATAATATACCCGATAAATCGCATTGTGGTACTTTTTTTAAAATGGGAATAAACTATTTACTAGAGAAATTTTTTTTAATCTATATGATGAACCTACTTTAAAAAAAAAAAAATTTAACGTTTTGAAAGAAATAAATATTTTTAAGTAATGTCTTGGATCAATCCGGGGCGTTACATATGTGGTAATCAGAGCACTAATTTCGGACATTGGTGGGAATGGGACGCTTCATGTATGTCGCATGTTTTTTTCTTCTTGTGATATGTTATTCATGTAATCGTATGATTTTCTAATTATTTGAGTTTACTAATTATTCAAATTTCTATTATGTGTCATTGATTATTACCTTCTTGAAATTGAATTCTAATAATTACTTAAACTTTTATTAAGTTATTATTGTGTAACCTTCTGAATTTGAATTTTAAGAATTACTTAAATTCTTATTAAGTGTCATTAAATATGTTAATTGCTTGGTTTTCTCTAATTATTAAATTGACTAATTTCTTATTAATGTGTCATCAATTGTATAAGCCCTCCATGATTTTACTATTAAAATATATGTTTAAATATTGGTTTAATTGTGTTATTATAAATTTTTTCAAACTTGAATCTCTATTACTACTCTGCATGCTTATTGGCATTGTCTTTTATATTTTATTTAAGTTGTTACAATTTAAATCTTTATGATGATTACTTTATTCATCGTATGATTGTTTTATTTTAATTTTAACTCTCTACTTCTTTTGTGCTAAGGCTAATTTTCTAACTATTTTTAATGTATTAATGACTTAAATTTCAATTATGTGAATTTAATTGTCTAATTTAATTGAATATTATGATTGAAAAATATGTTTTAAATTCTTGATCACTACGATTAGAAATAATTTCACAAGCGATAAACATTTATGGTTGTATGATATTTGGTGAATTATGAGTTTATTATCACGATTTTAAAATTATTTCATCTAATATTACAAAGTAACTGTTGAGCTTATCATCATGTGGATCTAATGTATTTAATTAAAGACCAATATTCTAACACTATATCATATAATTGTATGATCCCCAAAATAGAAGGGAAGGATATTACATAAAAGGTTGTATTGGGAGGGAATTCTGGCTAAGGAAAGACTTGGTTATTAAGTGTCCTTGACCACCTCTCTTTCCTGGAACCCCTCCAAAGAACGACTTGTTGTATAACCCCGAACCTACTATATAGTGCTCAATAAAAGAACTTCCGTACTACCCCAAAGTTAAATTACGTTATAATATTTTACTAATTAGATAATTAGGAAGCGTTATGGCTCGTCGCACAAACCGATCGTCCCCAAGGAAGAACGACTGACTGAAGCAATCCAAGCATGAATGACTATGGCCGCCAGCAATGCCCAACAAGCTGCGCATCCAGGCTCAACGAGGATGCACAGAGGGATCAGAGGGATGAAGCAGCCAGGCTGCAGCAAGAGCATTGAATGAATTTCGTCGACAAGATGCCGCCCTAATTTCAAAGGGGAACATGACCCCGACAAGCTGATCTTTCGGCTGCAAGAAATCGAGAAGATCTTCGAGATCTTACACTGTCTGACAATGCGAACGTAGAGTATGCAACCTATTTTGCATTGATTGCTGAAGCTGATACTGTGGCGAGGTGCAGAAAAATGATGGAGACATCATGGAAGAGCTAACCTGGAGGCTTTCAGAATAAGTTCCCTAGAAAAATACTTCCCGAAAGTGCTTAGGGCTGAGAAGGAGGCCATATTTCTGAGTTGTATCAAGGGAATCTCACGATAGCGGAAATGCGGCATAAGTTCGAGTCCCTAGCAAAGCACTTCCGCTATTTCCTAAATCAGATAGATGAAGAATACATGTGCGAGAGGTTTGAAGTGGGCTTAGGTATTAAATAGGAGTTAGGTGGGCCCTTGGAGATACGCCAATATCAGTAACTAGTGGAGAAATGCTTAAAGAAAGTGGAGACGAATGAAACAGAGCCGTCTGAATAGGGGTGTGGAGGTGGACCCCATCAGACCTCAGGTAGAGAAGTTTAAATCCATCCATATCATTAGAGTCATAAGTTTGGCCTCTAAATGTGAATATCTACTCTAAATGTTAATATTGGAAACAGGGGCATAACGACCAAAATAATAGGGGCAAGCAGCCTCAACTAATACAAGCCATATGCCCGACCACTGGGGAATGCTAGAGTATCAACTCGACCTCAAACGGGGGAAGGTCAAGGGCCAAAATTCCAAGTAGAACCAGGCGTACCTGTTAAGTGTTTTCGCTGCAACAGAGAGAGGCAACAAGATGTCTGAGTGTCCAATCAGACCAAGGGTTTGTTACATTTGTCAGAATCCAGACCATGTTGCAAATGGAATGCCTGAACGGAAAGACGATAGAGCTGTCAACCGCAACAATATCAACGACAATGTTGTACGCCCTACTGCTGCACAGGGACGTGTCTACCACATCAATGGAGAGGAAAAACTCCATCTTCCTCTGAGCCTATCAAGGTGAGTGTGTTAATTGCTGGGAAATCACTTAATGTAATTTATGATTTGGTGGGAGGCAACACACTCATTCATTTCATTGGATTGGGTGGATTCGCTCCAACTTACTATTACTACTTTGCCGGTTTGATTGGTGGTTACCCTACCTTCTACCGAATCCATGAAATGTAAGATACGGGCTTGCTTGCAATGCCCGTTGATTGTGTTTCGATATGAGATTCAACGTTTGATTTGATTTGTATTCCCTCAAGCATGTGGGAAGTGATCCTTGGAATGGATTGGTGTCAGCCATTATGTTCTATTGATTGTGCTCTAAGTCTAGTGATATTCCCAGACCCAGGTGTTTCTGATTCCTCGATATATAAATTGAACTTCTCTTGAAAGAGGAGTTCGGAAGTGTGTTTCCCTCAAGCCTCAGTCAGTACGAAGCTAGAGGTGGAGGTTAGCGGGATACTTGGTCGAAGATTTTCCAAGGTTTTCCGCTGGATGTACCAGGATAACCCCCAGTTCGTGATATTGAATTTCAATGGTGGTTGAATCCGGGTACAGACCTATACTCTATTCACCATATAAGATGTCTTCCATCGAATTGTCAGAGTTGAGAAAATCAGTTGGAGGACCTTTTATCTAAACAGTTCATACGACCGAAGTGTCTCACCTTGCGGTGAGCACCAGTACTCCTAGTGAAGAAAGAGGATGGAAAGTCTAGACTCTGTGTCCGATTACCGTCACTTAAACAAAGTCACCATCAAAAATAGGTATCTCTTAAGCCTACGCATTGATGACTTTGATGGACCAACTCAAAGGAGCAATGATATTCTCTAAGATTGATTTGAAGTCGGGTATCATCAGATTGGGTGAAGGATAGAAGACATCCTAAAACTGCTTCAGGACCGCTATGGACACTTTGAGTATTTGGTGAATGCTTTTGGTGTCACCAAATGCACGCAGCTATTTCATGGACTACATGAATCGTATATTTCACCCCTTCTTAGACAATTTGTAGTGGTCTCATTGATGACATATTGATTTATTCTAAGAGCCTGGAGGAACATGAAGTTCACCTACGTCAAGTTTTGCAAGTTGATGAGGACAGGAGATTGTATGCTAATTTGGGGAAATGTGAATTCTGGTTGGAGGAGGTGAAATTTGGGACACGTTATTTCAAAGGATAGGTGTCGCTGTCGACCCAACTAAAGTAGTAGGCTGTGTGGTGGCCATGGAAACAACCACAGCCGTCACAGAGATTGGAGTTCTTGGCTGGCTGATATTATAGAAGATCATTGAGGATTTGCAGATGCAGCGCCGATTGACACAACTCACAAGGAAGAATAATATTTACGCATGGACGGAGGAATGGAAAGGAGTTTTTCAGATGATGAAAGAGAAGCTAACTACATCACGGTGTTGGTGTTACCACCAGAAAGAACCATATGAAGTTTATTGTGATGCTTCTTTCCAAGGGTTGGGTTGTGTACTTATGCAGAACAAACGGTGGTAGCTATGCTCAGACAGTTGAAGGTGCATGAGAACATTATCCCACGCATGACATGGAGTTGTGGCAATAGTTTGCACTAAAAATTTGGAGCACTATCTGTATGGGTGCATTTGATGTATACGAGTGACCATAAAAGTTTGAAATACTTGTTCGGACCAGAAGGAGCTTGAATATCCGACAGCGAAGATGGATGGAGTTCATCAAGATTCATGAGTTCACGTTGCACTATCACCCAGGAAAGGCCAATGTGGTGGCTGATGCTTTGAGTAGGAAGCGGGACCCATTTGTCATCCATAAAAAATAAGGGATTAGAGTTGTTAGAGAACTTTCGCGACTTGGATCTTAATATGATCCTTGTCGGCGAAAAGTACATGTGGAATGATCATTGTAGATAATAAACTAATGAATGAGATAAAAGCCCTTCAAGCGACCGATGAGACTATCAGGGAGACGAAAATTGGTTGAGACCGGCAAGGCTCCCGATATTTCAAAAATGGTCAGATAACATTTGTGGCAGTAGAATAAACGTATTTGTGTGCCGGATAATGCCCAAGTTGAGAAAACCATTTTGGATGAGCCCACAAGAGCAAACTGAGTATTCATTCCTGGCTACTACAAGATGTATAAAGACTTGAAGCAAAGATTATTGGTGGCCAAGATGAAGAAAAAGTGGCGGAATATGTGGCGTCTTGCCTGACTTGCCAAAAGGCTAAGGATTTGAACACCAAACCTGTTGGATTGTTGCAGTCATTAGATTACAGTGTGGAAATTGGAAATAGCATATCTATGGACTTGCTGGTGGCATTACCTAAGATCAGAAGAGATTTGACTCATTTGGGTGATTATTGACAGGCTCACAAAATCCGCACATTCATACCTGTAAGGACTAACTTACAATGTATCTAGCTTGCAGAGATTTACGTTGCGGAAATTGTTAGATTACACGGTGATACGCATCTAGCATTGTGTAGATTAGAGATCCAAAAGTTCACTTGCTCGTTTGTGGGGAGCATTGCATGAGGCATTGGGTACTAAATTTGAGCATTGAGTTCTGCTTACACACCCTCAGACCGATGGCCAAACTGAAAGGACTATTCAGACCTTAGAAGATTGCTAAGAGCTTGTACATTAGATAACAGAAGGAAAGTGGGATGATCTATTGCCTCTGTCGAATTTACCTAATAATAATAGCTATCATGCAAGCATCGGTATGGCCCCGACGAGGCTTTGTATGGGCGCAAGTGTCAAACTCCTTGTGTTGGTAATCAGGATGGCGAAAACTTAAATCGTAGGGCCAGAGCTGGGCAACAGACGAACAGAGAAGGTGCGTCAGATCCAAGAGCGGATGAGAACAGCACAGAGCAGTGCAGAAAGAGTTATGCTGATCGACATAGGAGACCCTTAGGAGTTTCAGGAGGATGAACATGATATTCTTGAGAGATGACGCCCTACTACTGGAGTTAGGTAGGGCATTGAAGTCTAAAAGCTTACTCTGAAGTTATTGACCATATCAAGTTCTTCGACGTGTGGTCCAGTGGCGTATCAAATTGCTTTACACCCGAATTTAGCTAATTTACATGATGTGTCGCTGTATCACAATTGAGAAGTACCATTGCAGATCCATCCCATATTAATTGCGGCCATATGATATTCAATTTGGAGGAGAATTTTTACCTTCGAGGTCCCACGATAAGCATCCGCTGACAGAACTACAAACATTTGAGGGGAAAGGAAATCCGTTGGTTAAGGTGATTTGAACCAGACAACTGGGGATGCTACTTGGTGAGTTGGAAGAGAAGATTAAGAGAGCTTTACCATAACTTTTAGAGACCTCTTAGTTCGAGGACGAAACATTTTAAGGGTAAGTATTGTAACAACCTTTTTTATTAATTAATTTAACAATATTAGTGTTGTTGCCTATTTATTAATTTAGTGTGACGATAGTAAGATAATTATTCTTTGAATGTTAATTATTTTGATAAAGTATTTTCATATAAATAATTTATTATTGGGATTTTTATATTGACTAATTAAAACACGTAGAAATATTTGTCTTAGAGTGAACATTGACCAAGCCAAATTTTGACTAAGTAAATTAATCACTCACACCTACTATTTTTATAATTATCATTTTATAAAATTTAATTTATATTGTGCTCCATTCAAATGGTAACTAGAAGAAATAAATACATGAATGCCAATTAATTCTTACGGTTGGTCATTGAATGGCATTATTCCAATTTAATTCCTTATTCATGGTGCAATTAAACTCAATGAAGAGAATTATTCATTCTCTTGATCAGCTTATATGCTCCTTTATTAGTCACATACACCTCTCCTTCATAGGACACGATTAAACTTACAGTAGAGAAAATAAGTCATAATCACTCAACACGCCATTACCAGACACTACATTTATCAAAAAAATTCTAAGCCACTCAAAACACCATCCTTACACTCCCTAGTTTTTTTATCGGAGCTATAAACTTTTTATTCACCTTGGTGAGACTTCGAGGACTATAAGTGGTACGTGGAAGGAAAGCGTCCAAGGTAAGGCTTTTCCCATGCAGAGTTAGTTAGATATTAAATAGCGATTCGTAAGATATTGATATGGTGTCTGATGTATTAAAAGGAAATGGTCGATTTGTATTTCCGTCGTACAAGAAATTAACTATCATCCTTTTGATTGTTTCTTTGCAGTATATCTCTATTTGATGAAATTAATTATAGAATATATTTATTACCATTCCTCTCATCAATAATGTTTGTGTGAAAACGTTCAATTGCATACATGTTTTAGAGTACTTACTTATAAAGTTATAATTTTCATAATGATGTAGTCATTAACATGTTATTATGATGTATTTAATTTTTAATCCTTTGATTCCTTGATATTAAATTTTAAAACTTGACTTTTATGAACAATATAGTTTTTGATGAAATTGATGAAAAGTTTTATTTTTCACTTTACCAATATGAGGAAATTGTTTGAATGCATTATATGAATAGTTTCTTTGTGGTTGCTAAGTGGCTGGTTATTTGTGTATGATTTTTCTTTGTGGTTGCCTAAGTGGCTAGCGATTTGTACATTTTCGAAACATCATTATCATTGTCAATGACATACCCATATGATCTTTGTGGACGCCTAGTGGCTTGGTAGCATCCTTTATCGATTGTCATTCGACATACATATGCATCATTATCATTGTCATGACATTCCCTCATTGATGAATAACATTATTAGAGTGCAAAGCATTGGTAGCATCCTTTAATTATGAGGATATCGATGAATGACCTCAACCAAGGTGAGAAACTTGAGGACACCGTAAGTTATTCTTGGTTTAAAAAATCTCAGATTCATTGTATGTCGTTGTAGGTAAAGAATTAAAAAAGAGATAATGTGTCATCAACTTAATTTGGAGTGTGTTTTAAAAGTGTGTTAGACCTAGTTCATATCATGCTAATACATTATTGCAACATGTTTAAACCAAAACTAATCCGTGTAATCTTGAGATAGTAGCAAAATAGAAAAAATACATGAAAGATAATTTTTTTCAATTTTTATAAAATTACTTTACTCCTTTATCTTATTTATTGTTAATAATTTTTGATTTTTCCTGTTATTTTTATCTAAATTAATTCTTTTATGTTTTTAAACTTTACGAGATTGGTCTTTATTTGATTATATTAAAAAAAAATGTTGATACTTCAAGCCACCATTTAATTTTTAATAGTTTTTTAAGAATAAATATAAATTAAAACTATCATCTTCATCCCTTACATCATCATCTACGTAAAAAACCTAAATAAATAAATAAAACTCCAAATTAAAAAAAAAAGAAAATCGTAAATCAACCAAACTCATCAAAAAACCATAACAAACATCACACACACAATTCAGATCCTTAAAAAAAACATTATTTTCTTCTTTTTAGTGAAAATCAACTCATTTTTAGTTTCATCTTCTTCTTCACAATCTCCTAAACATATTTCAGAAGATACCCAATATAATGTTAGAAGAAACAAAAAACATAAAGGAGAAGAAAAGAAGGGGTGGAGGGAAATATGTTCAACACATAACCTATTGTTTTTGAATTTCGAAAAAACTATTTTAAAACTTATTTTCAATCACCGAAGGACTATCAAGGTTTGAGTTGTGGACTAAGTCGCTCTCTATTAAATGTTCCGCGAAACTCAAATTATGCAAATGCAGACTAATCAAAGTATCAACCAAATATTCTTGGGATAAATGCGGTAAGTAGAAGCTACAGGAGTTCTACGTACGTAGAAATCCGGTTCTGAATTATACCGTCAATATACATATAATTGCCACTCTAAGAAGATTGATACTTTACGACACAAAACCGCTCTAAAACCTAACAGAAACAGTCGTATTGGATCACTCAAAAAATCGAAGGACTACAACACAAGGAATGATCTCTGAAAACCGGAAAATGCAAGATATTAGGAACACTTCAAAAAAATCAATGGAAAGAAAAGAAAGTGGAGAATGGTTCAGAGTGCATCACAGAGAGAAAGTTTGGAATTGCAGTCCACTTGGTTGTTGTATTTTTCACAGAGTTTGACCACTCTTTATATAGTGATGTAAGCAAATCTGACATATGTAAATTATCCAATGTAGAACTTTAATATTTATAGAGTTGAAAACAATTCAATGTATGAAAGCTTTCTAATGTGGGACTTTAACAACTTTTAAATTCACAACACTAACTTTACTCTAGTTTTCCAAACAATCCCCTTACTGAATTAATATTATATATATATTAATATATATATATTTATGAATTAGCGTCAAATGCTTCTATAAGATTGTGCATTAATAGATGTGTTTTCTGATTTGAATATTTGTATAGTAAATAAGATTTAGATTCAACAAGAGTAACTCATAGTCTTGAACTCTATCTCTGATATCAAACCCACACACAACATTTTCATTAGGTGTATTCTCAAAAACTTGTGCATTAATAGCTCTATACGTCTATTCCAATATAGTGAATGCTCTAGCAATTATGTCTCGAAATACAATAGAAAACGGCTCCACTTCAACATTCACATAGGTGAGTCTATCAAGATTACTCCTTTAGCTAGGTACACTAGTCCACATAGATATAGATCTCATTAAGAGTTTCTATTATCTCATCATATCATCGCTTCAAAAATCATGCTTCTCTAATTTATAATAGCATGTTCATCTCATATCACTTCATGACTTCTTATTACCCACTAAACCTAATTAAGGGGATCTCTAGTCTTTTAGGTCGGATTACCATCATGATTGACTCATTGATGTATAGACAATAGTCTCACCCTTTTGGATGTGTTTAAGACTTTCTTTCTAGCTATTTCTTTCGTCAAATATCTGCTAAATTTTTATCAGTGTGTACATAATCCACTTTAACAGCTCCTTTGGAAAATAACTTCTAATTATGTTGAGCTTGCGATGTATCTGTTGTCTCTTATCGTTGTAATAACAATTCTCAATCTTTGCAACAACTGCGGTATTATCGCAATGGACCAACACAGTTGACATTGATTTTTCCCATAAAGGAATCTCAACTAGAAAACACCTCAACCAACTCACTTCTTCATTAGCGGTTACTAATGCTATCATTTTAGACTCCGGAGTGGATTTAGCAAATATCTTTTTTTTTCTACGATTTCGAAGATACAACTCCACTTGTTATGCTAAATATATAGACACTAGTTACTTTTGAATCATATGAGAAAGTGTTTCAATCAACATCACTGTATCCATTAAGGACGACAAGAAATCTTTGATAGTGTAATTCAAGAGTCATAGTCCTTTTAAGATATCCCAAAACTGTCTTGATTGTGTGCCAATGCTCTAGATTATGTGTCAATGCTCTATGGTAGGTCTATTGGTAAATATGCACAATAGTCCCATGACGTATGTAATGTCGGGTATAGTACAGTCAATGTTATACATGAGGCTGCCAATGATGCTCACATATTTAGTTTGCTTAACACTTTCTTTAGGGTTTTTGAAAAGTTTCACATATGATGTGTAAACAGGTTTACATTCAAAGTATTTATATTTCTTTAAGATCTTTTCAACATAGTAAGATTGATCCAAAGAAATTCTCTTTTCTGACATAGTAATATTGATTCAAATGATTACTCTTGCTTCTCCAGTTGACATTGATTTTGTTTCATAAAGCGATCTCAACTAGCAAACATCTCAACCATCTCGGTTTTTCACTAGCGGTTGTTAGTGTTATCATTTCAGACTCCACAGTGGATTGAGCCAATATCTTTTGTTTATTCGATTTCCAAGATATAGCTCCACCAGCTATGCTAAATATATAACCACTGGTATCTTTTGAATCACATGACAAAGTGTTTCAATCGACATCATTGTATCATTTAAGGACGCAAATAAATCTTTGATACTGTAATCATTGTATCCTTTTAAGATATCTCAGACCTCTCTCGATTGCGTGCCAATACTCATAATCATTTTTATTAGAAAGTATAGTAAGAACAATCGTCAATAAAAGTGATAAAATAATATTTTCCATTTCTAGTTAAAGTCTCATCAAATTCACAATCATCAATAAAGACATTTTATTAATTTCAACATTTAATTTAAACATGTATTTGTCGCGTATCATTTCCTAATAAAAATATCATTATTAGAAATTATGTACAAATATGCCCCTATAGACTGAGTAACCTCTTTCTTATTCAAAAGAAAATCAGAAACAAGATTGTTTTCTTATCTCTGGAGGCGGGTTATTAGACTCCCTAGAGATTTTTTTTGTTTGTCTTAAGTCTGAGAGAATTTTTGAAATTCATCTAAGTTGGGATTGTGTGTCAATAATAACATCAATTTGAAATTGTTCATCTTAAGTCATACCTTCAAAGATGATCTCATGAGCTATCTTTTGAATTTCATGGGATTGAGCCTCTACATATCTCCCATCGATCATCTGATACTTGAGGCATCGACTCACAACATACTTTTTAGCCTTAGCTTCATCGGTATCATATTTCTTCTTCAGAGCATCCTAAACATCTTTAGCAGTATTGACGGAACTGTAGTAGTCATCAGTAAGCCCATTAAGAATATAGTTCTTGTAGAGGTAATCATTATCCTCCCACCGGATTAATTCCACAACTTTCTTATCATTTTATGTTTGCTAAGTTGTTCTGTGATCACTGAAATTTTTTTAATCAGAATATTGACAATCTTTTTCATAGTTAATAAATATAGCATCTTTTGTTGCCGTTGAAGTGACATCCTTCAAAATGAGACAGCTTATTGAAATAAAAACAATATAACTAAAAAATGACCGCAGTTTCCGCCAGAACTAGCATCTCCGAGCTTAAACTCTGTCGTGGCGCACCACCCCATGGGGGGCCATGTTTTTTCTCTCTTCCGTCTTACTTCTATTTTGTTTCTTCGATCGATTAAATTTCTCTAATTCGATTATTGGCATTTCTTGCCTATATTTTCTATGTATTCCTAACTTTTTCTTTTCACCTCCACACGCACTTCTAGACATAAAAGAAAATAATATATTTGTCTTCTAAAAATACCATTATGGGTTCCCTAAACTCAATTATTTAACACATGGAATTATTTATGTGTAAGCTAACCGTTCCTCCCCCAATTCACGTAAAATAATATATTCTTTTGACACAAAAACCATGTGCAATATATTAAATAGGACTTTGTAATTACTATATTTTAAAACTAGTATCAGATGAAATATAAAATATAGGACTTTGTAATTATATAGAAGGAAAATGTTGACTAGCATGCTGCTAATTCAGAATACTTATTTTTGTCTTATATTGTATATGGAGCTTAACCCAAATCCTCTCTTTGATAAAATTAATTGATAATTGAAGTTTATATTAATAATTTGTTAACTGATGTAATTTTTGTTTAAAATTAACAGTTGAATTAGTTTAAAAACATGTTTAAATAATAAAAATGATATTTTTAATTTAAAAATAAATTTATCAACTAATGTTTAAATATTAAAACGTACTAAAAAAATTATCAAATCTGATATAATTTTATTTTATTTATCTATTTTATTTTATAATCAATAAAATAAATAAAAATATTTACTTAATATTAATTATTTAAATTTAAATTATTTAAATTAATTTAAAATATAATAATAATTATTTTTTAATATGATTATTTTTTTTATTTAACTAGTTTTATTAATTTTAATTATAGAAGTAATTTATTTTAAAGTTACTTTTAAATTATTATTTATTAAAAATTATTTTTAATTTATAATTAAACATTATTTATAAATAAATGATTTATTTAATTTAAAAAAAATTATATAATTGTTTATTTTTAAATATATAATAATCAAATTATAAAGGGTAACAAATAATTTTAGTTACAATAATAAAGATAAAATTGAAGAAAAAAATGATAAAACTAAACTACTTGAATAAAAACGTTATAAACTAGAAACTTATAAATCACTGTTACCAATCAAAGCCAAAATAAATTAAGCACGTTACTATTCAATTATAATGTAATTATAGTTTTTTGAACATATGGACTTTAATTATTTAATCAAAGCTTACAATAAAAGAAAAAAAATGTTTTGTACGTTCAAAAACTACAAAGGACTGTGGCGTGTAAATCGCGACCCTTAAGTTTGGAATTTGTTGTCTAAATGAAAAAATTAAAGTACATAATTATAATTAATTTTTTTTTACTAATTATGATTAAGTTATGCATGTATAAGTAAATTAACTCTTATTTTATTATTTATTAACGATTAATATTACTTATTTTATTATTCAAAGTAGATTTTTCATTTTAGAGAAATTTAATCCATTAAATCACACATAAAATATTACTCTAACATATTTAAAATAATTCTACAATTTAACTATTTCACACAAAAAAAAACAAAAAATTGAATAATACAAACTTAATATTATGGTCATCTTACACAACATCAAACTTGTTACATTGATGTAAATTATGGGGTTCAATATGTATGTTCAAGCTTAAAAGGACTAAAGATAAATATTGTAACTCAATTATATGAGATACAAAAGGCAAACCCGTCAACACAAACACAACTAGTATGTTCATCCAACATCATATTGTTCATTTTTACTGGATTTTAACTTTCAGTAGTGTAAAATACACTATCAAATTTTGTTTTTGATAATGTATCCGAGGCAGATGGGCAAACATAGGGGTTGACCCAATTCTTTTTTAACAATTATACATTGTTGCAAATTATGGGTTTTTTTTTTTATTCACGTAAAATATCAATTTTTGACGAAATCAAGATTTCTTATATATTTTTACTGGTAATAAAATTGAAATCAAATCGCACAATTAAAAATAAAATCAGTTAAAGAAAATAGATTTGATTTTTAAATGAACAATTTAATTTAAAAAAATAGAATCAATTGTTGATATTATTTGTACATTCATAATCAATCATATATTATTCTATTATCAACCATTCATTTATTCAGTTTATTATATTCTCATTTTATGAGTCAAAATCTTAAGAAAATAATATGGCAGTGAAAGATGAATTTGTGTAACAAAATAAGAGGGTGGTTGGATTTGGGCAAAGAGCAGTAACAGATATTGAATCATAAGGGATGAGAGGGGCAAGAGGGAGAAAGATGGTGGATAAGGGATTGTGTGATGAAAGTTATATATACTTTCATTTTTTTATATGATTAATCCAAGACTTTTGATTATATTTTAAACAAATCTATTGGTATATAAAAGTGGTATATTTTATTCTAAAAAAAATGAGTTAATTCTATTATGAAAAATGTTAACAAGTATGAAAAAACACTTGC
>PGWS01019528.1:0-15349 GCA_002896235.1 Cicer reticulatum
TAGTGGTACGTGGAAGAAAGCGTCCAAGGTAAAGGGCTTTTCCCCATTGCAGAGTTAGGTTAGATATTAAACTTAGCGATTCGTAAGATATTGATATGGTTCTGAATGTATAAAAAGGGAAATTCGATTTATTTCCGTCGTAAGAAAATTAAACTATCATGCTTTGATTGTTTCTTTTTGAAGAATATCTCTATTTTGATTGAAATTAATTATATAGAATTATATTTTATTACCATCCCCATCAATATGTTTGTGGAAAACGTTCAATGCCATAACATGTTTTAGATTACTTACTTATAAAGTTATAATTGCATTAATGATGTAGTCATTAACATGTTTATCTATGATGTAATTAATTTTAATCCTTGATTCTTGAGTATTTAAATTTTAAAACTTGACTTTTATGAAACAATATACGTGTTTTTTGATGAAATGATGAAAAGTTTATTTTTCATTTACCAATATGAGGAAATGATTTTGAATGCATTAATGAATAGTTTTCTTGTGTGGTTGCCTAAGTGGCTGGATTATGTGTTATGATTTCTTTGTGGTTGCGCTAAAGTGGCTGAGAGCGATTAAGTACATAATATGATCAGACTCAACATCATTATCTAATTGTCATGACAACCATATGCATCTTGGTGGACGCCTTAGTGGCTGGTTAATTCCCCATTGGTATGGGGTGACTCTGTTGTGGACGCCTTTAGGCTGGCTATATCCGGATTTCATGTATGTATTAGGACATGCATAATTCTGCATACATGTTTATTGCCAATTATTAGCTTTTTATATAATTATTTATTCTAAGGTGAGTTACTACTTGTTGTTTAGATATATTTTTATAAATTTTTGTGTACACCTTATGATTATAAAATCATATCTCATAAATCTTTTATTACAAACAGATTTTATATTTATATTTTATGGTATTGTAACTTATATATTGGGTCTAATTTTGCGATAGCGTGAGATGAACTGACCCCTGTACACCAACTTTAGTATAACGATCCTTAAGGAGAAAGGGTTGCGATGAATGACGTTTGCTTGGCGCACGCGCGTGGGAAAAAGGGGTACTTTAATTAAATAATAATATAATGTTTGTGTGATAAACCGTGTGAATACGAATTTTTAAGTTTATTTATTTCTCATCGTTGATTTTATAGAAATGCGGAGGCGGGGTCCTTCTGCTAGGAAAAAACTTGAGTTATTTCTATTTTTGAGCGAAACATTTCACAATTAGTAATTGTCTTCTACAAATAATAATACTCCGATAAATCGCATTGTGTATTTTTTTTTAAAATGGAATTGTTAAAACTATTTACTAGAGAAATTTTATTTTTTATATGATGATACTACTTTTAAAAAAAAAAAAATTAAGCCGTTTTTGAAGAAATAAATATTTTTAAGTAATGGTCTTGGATCAAAGATCCGGGCGTTACATGTGTGGTATCAGAGCACTAATTCTCCGGACATTGGTGGGATGGGACGCTTCATGGAAATATGTCGCATGTTTTTTCTTCTTGTGATATGTTATCGTGTCATGTTAATCGATCTATGATTTCTAATTATTTGAGTTTGTACTTCACATTATTCAAAATTTCTATTATGTGTACATTTGATATAGAGTGGTGAACCTTCTTGAATTGGAATTCTATTAGATTACTTAAACGTTTTATTAAGTATTAATTGTGCTAACCTTCTTGAATTTGAATTTTAAGACATTACTTTAAATTCTTATTAGGATGTCATAAATTATGGTTAAGATTGCGTTGCTTTCCTCTAATTATTAAATTTGACTATAGAATTATCTATTAGTGTGGTCATCAATTGTGATAACCCCAGATTATTTTGCTATTAAATAATATGTGTTTTAATATTGAGATCTTAATTGTGTTATTTAAATTTTCAAACTTTGAAATCTCTATAACTAGCTTGCATGCTTATTTTAGTCAGTTGTCGGTCTATGATAGATTATATTATAAGTGTTACAATTAGCATATAATCGTGTGATATATGATTTAACTATATATCCTCATCGTATGATGTTTTATTTTTAATTTTAAACTCTCTACTTCTTTTTGTGCTAAGGGCTTGATTTTCTAACTATTTTATGTCATTAATGACTAAATTTCAATTATGGTGAACTTTTAATTGTCTAATTTAATGAATAATTATGATGAAAAATATGTTTTAAAATTCTTGATCCTACGATTAGAGAAATATAATTTCAATCAAAGCGATATAAACATTTATGGTTGTATGATATTGTGAATTATGAGTTTATTATCACGATTTATAAATTCATTCTGATATTTCAATCTAAATTACAAAGTAACTGTTTGAGCTTCATCATGTGATCTAAATGTATAAATTAAAGACAATGATTCTAACCCTGATATCTTTATATCATGTGTATTAATAGATGTAATGATCCCCAAAATAGAAGGAAGTTAGATAATAAAAAAGTTGTATTGGATAATAGGGATTCTGGCTAAGGAGAAGACTTTGGTTATTAAGTGGTCCATGCAGACCCACCTCTCTTTCCTGGGAACCCCTTCCAAAGAACGAACTTGCTTGTGTATAACCCGAACCTACTATATAGGTGCTTCAATAAAAGACTTCCGTACTACCCAAAAGTTAAAATTACGTTCTCTTATAATATTTTACTAATTAGATAATTTTAGGAAGCGTATATGGCTCGTCGCACAAACCGATCGGTTCCCCAAGAAGAAACGACATGACTGAAGCAATCCAAGCCATGATCATGGCCGCAAGCAATGGCCCAACAAGCTGCGATCCAGGACTACAACGAGATGCACAGAGAGGAAGCAGAGGATAGAAGCAGCCAGTGCAGCAAAGAGCATTGAGCTAATGAATTTCGTCGACAAGATCCGCCTAAATTCAAAGGGGAACATGACCCCGTATAAGGCTGATCTTGGCTGCAAGAAATCGAGAAGATCTTCGAGATCTTACACTGCTCTGACAATGCGAAAGTAGAGTATGTACAACCTATTTGATGATTGGTGAAGCTGAAACTGGTGGCGAGGTGCGAAGAAAATGATGGAGACAAATCATGAAGAGCTAACCTGGGAGGCTTTCAAGAATAAGTTCCTAGAAAAATACTTCCCGAAAAGTGCTAGGGCTGAGAAGGAGGCCCAATTTCTGAAGTTGTATCAAGGGAATCTCACGATAGCGGAATATGCGGCAAAGTTCGAGTCCCTAGCAAAGCACTTCCGCTATTTCCTAAATCAGATAGATGAAGAATACATGTGCGAGAGCGTTTGAAAGCGGGCTTAGGTATGAAATTAAGGAGTTAGTGGGGCCCTTGGAGATACGCCAATATCAAGTACTAGTGGAGAAATGCAGAAAGTGGAGCAGATGAAACAGAGCCGTCTGAATAGGGGTGTTGTAGGTGGACCCATCAGACCTCAGGTAGAGATTTAAATCCATCCATATCATTAGAGTCATAAGTTTGGCCTCTAAATGTGAATATCTACCTCTAAATGTTAATATTTTGAAAACAGGGCATAAACGACCAACATAATAGGGGCAAAGCAGCATCAACAATACAAGCCATATGCCCGACCACTAGGGAATGCTAGAGATCAACCTCGACCTCAAAACGGGGAAGTCAAGGGCCAAAAGTTCCAAGTCAGAACCAGGCGTACCCCTGTTAAGTGTTTTCGCTGCAACAGAGAGGGACACAAAGATGTCTGAGTGTCCAATCAGACCAAGGGTTTGTTACATTTGTCAGAAACCAGACCAGTTGCAAATGAATGCCCTGAACGGCGAAAGGACGATAGAGCTGTCAACCGCAACAATATCAAACGACAATGTTGTACGCCCTACTGCCAAGGACGTGTCTACCACATCAATGGAGAGGAAACTCCATCTCCTTGAGCTTACCAAGGTTGAGTGTTTAATTGCTGGAAAAATCACTTAATGTAATTTATGATTCGGGGCAACACACTCATTCATTTCATTGGATTGGGTGGATTCGCTCCAACTTACATATTACTACTTTGCTCCGTTTGATTTGGTGGTTACCCACCTTCTTCTACCGAATCAGTGAATAAATGTCAATACGGCTTGCTTGCAATGCCCGTTGATTGTGTTCGATATGAGATTCAACGTTGAATTTTATTTGTAATTCCCCTCAAGCATGTGGGAGTGATCCTTGGAATGGATTGTTGTCAAGCCATTATGTTCTATTGGATTGTGCTCGTAAGTCTGTGATATTCCCAAGACCCCAGACCCAGGTGTTTCTCGATTCCTCGATACCAATTAAATTGAACTTCTCTTTGAAAAGAGGGAGTTCGGAAGTGTGTTCCCTCAACTCAGTCAGTACGAAGCTAGAGGTGGAGGTAGACGGATACTTGTGGTCGAAGATTTTCCAGAGGTATTTCCGCTGGATGTACCAGAGATTACCCCCATTCGTGATATTGAATTTTCAATTGGTGTGACTCCGGTACAGCCGACTACTATATCTATTGCACCATATAGCAATGTCTCCATCGGAATTGTCAGAGTTGAAAAATCAGTTGGAGGACCTTTTTATCTAAACAGTTCATACGACCGAGTGTCTCACCTTGGGGGAGCACCAGTACTCCTATGAAGAAGAAGGATGGAAAGTCTAGACTCTGTGTCGATTACCGTCAACTTAACAAATCACCATCAAAAATAGGTATCCCTTGCCAACGCATGATGACTTGATGACCAAACTCAAAGGAGTCAATGATATTTCTAAGATTGAATTTGATGATCGGGGTATCATCAGATCTCGGGTAAGTGGTAAGAAGACATTCCTAAAACTGCATTCAACTCCTATGGACACTTTGAGTATTGGTGATCGCTTTTGGTGTCACCAATGCACCAAGCTATTTTCATGGACTACATGAATCGTATATTTCACCCCTTCTTAGACAAATTTGTAGTGGTCTTCATTGATACATATTGATTTATTCTAAGAGCCTGGAGAACATAAGTTCACCTACGTCAAGTTTTGCAAGTCTTGAAGGATCGAAGAGTTGTATGCTAATTTGGGGAAATGTGAATTCCTGGTTGGAGGAAGGTGAAATTCTTGGAACACTTATTTCAAAGGAAGGTGTCGCTGTCGGACCAACAAAGTAGAGGCTGTGGTGGCATGAAAACAACCACAGACCGTCACAGAGATTAGGAGTTTCTTGGGCTTTGGCTTGGATATGTATAGAAGATTCATTGAGGATTTTGCCAAGATTGCAGCGCCGTTGACACAACTCACAAGGGAAGAATCATATTTATGGCGATGGACGGAGGAATGTGAAAGGAGTTTTCAGATGATGAAAGAGAAGCTAACTACATCACCGGTGTTGGTGTACCACAATCCAGAAGAACCATATGAAGTTTATGTGATGCTTCTTTCCAAGGGTTGGGTTTGTGTACTTATGCAGAACAAACAGGTGGTAGCATATGCTCAAGACAGTTGAAGGTGCATGAGAAACATTATCCCACGCATGACATGGAGTTGGCTGAATAGTTTTGCACTAAAAATTTGGGAGGCACTATCTGTATGGGTGCAATTTTGATGTATACAGTGACCATAAAAGTTTGAAATACTGTTCGACCAGAAGGAGCTTAATATCCGACAGCGGAAGATGGATGGAGTTCATCGTAAAGATTATGAGTTCACGTTGCACTATCACCCAGGAAAAGGCCAATGTGTGTGGCTGATGCCTGTGAGTAGGAACAAGCGAGGGCCCATTTCCATCCATAAAATGAAGGGATTTAGAGTTGTAGAGAATTTCGCGACTTTGGATCTTAATATGGATTCCTTAGTCTCGGGGAGAAAAGTACAATGTGGAATGATCATTGTTAAGATAAATAAACTACAATGAATTGAGATAAAAAGCCTTCAAGCGACGATGAGACTATTCAAGGGAAGACGAACAAATGTTATCAGAGACCGGCACAGGCTCTCCCGGAATTTACAAATGCGGTCCAGACTAACATTTTGTGGTGTAATAAACGTATTTGTGTTGCCGGATAATGTCAGTTCAAGTCGAGAGAATTAAACCATTTTGGATGAGGCGCCACAAGAGCAAACTGGTATTTCCATCCTGGTTACTACATAAGATGCTTATAAAGATCTTAGCAAGCAAAGATTTTCTCACTTTCAAGGGTGGCCAAGAATAGAAAAGCAGAAACAAGTGGCGGAATATGTGGCGTCTTGCCTGACTTGCCAAAAGGCTAAGGTGAACACCAAAAAACCTGTTGGATTGTGTGCAGTCATTAGATGTACCATGTGGAAATGGGATAGCATATCTATGGACTGTGGTGGCATTACCTTAAGAGACTCAGAAGAGATTTGACTCCATTTGGGTGATTATTGACAGGCTCACAAAAATCCGCACATTTCATACCTGTAAAGGACTACTTTACAATGTATCTAAGCTTGCAGAGATTTACGTTGCCGGAAATTTTTAGATTACACGTGGATACCATCTAGCTTGTGTCAGATGAGATCCAAAGTTCACTTCTCGTTTTGTGTGGGGAGCATTGCATGAGGCATCTTGGTACTAAATGAGATTGAGTGTCTGCTTACCACCCTCAGACCGATGGCCAAAACTGAAAGGACTATTCAAGACCTTAGAAGATTTGCTAAGAGCTTGTACATTAGATAACAGAGGAAGTTGGATGATCTATGCCTGCTTGTCGAATTTACCTATAATAATAGCTATCATGCAAGCATCGGTATGGCCCCGCTATTGAGGCTTTGTATGGGCACAAGTGTCAAACTCCCTTGTGTTGTATCAGGATGGCGCGAAAACTTAATCGTAGGGCCAGAGCTGGGCAACAGACTACAGAGAAGGTGCGTCAGATCCAAGAGCGGATGAGAAACAGCACAGAGCAGGCAGAAGAGTTATGCTGATCGACATAGGAGAGACCCCTAGAGTTTCAGAGATTGAACATGTATTCTTGAGAGTGACGGCCTACTACTGGAGTTGTAGGGCATTGAAGTCTAAAAAGCTTACTCCGAAGTTTATGGACCATATCAAATTCTTTCGACGTGTGGTCCAGTGGCGTATCAAATTGCTTTACCACCGAATTTAGCTAACTTAACATGATGTGTTCCATGTATCACAATTGAGGAAAGACATTGCAGATCCATCCCATATTATGCGCCCATATGATATTCAATGAAGAGAATTTTACCTTCATCCCACCGATAAGCATCGCTGACAGGAACTACCAAACATTTGAGGAAAGGAAATTCCGTTGGTTAAGGTGATTTGGAACCAGACAACTGGCGGATGCTACTTGGGAGTGGAAGAGAAGAGAAGAAGAGAGCTTACCCATACCTTTTAGAGACCTCTTAGTTCGAGACGAACTATTTTAAGGGTAAGTATGTGTAACACCCTTTTTTTAATTAATTAATTTAAAATCATTAGTTGTTGTTTTATCCTTTTATTAATTTAGTGTGACGATAGTAAGATAATTATTCTTGAATGTTAATATTGATAAAGTATTTTCATATTAAATAATTTATTATTGGATTTTATTATGACTAATTAAAACTCGTAGAAATATTGTCTTAGATGACAATGACCAAGCCAAGTTTTGACTAAGTCAAATTTAATCACTACACTACTATTTTATAATGATATATTATATAAAATTTAATTTATATTGTGTCCATTCAATGTTAACTACAAGATAAATACATGAATGCCAATTAATCTTAACGTGGTCATGAATGGCATTATTCACCATTTAATTCCTTATTCATGTGTGCAATTAAACTCAATGAAGAGAATTATTTCATTCTCTCTCTGATCAGCTTTATGCCTCCTTTATAGTCACATACACCTCCTTCATAGGACACGATTAAACTACAGTAAGAGGAAAATAAGTCATAATCACTCACACGCATTACCAACACTACAATATCCAAAAAAAAAATCTAAGCCACTCAAACAACCATCCTACACTCCCTAGTTTTTTTATCGGAGCTATAAACTTTTATTACCTTGTGAGCGACTTTCGAGGACTATATATGGTACGTGAAGAAAGGTCCAAGGTAAGGCTTTTTCCCCATGCAGATTAGGTTAGATATTTAAATTAGCGATTCGTAAGATATTGATTACTATGTGTCTGAATAGTAATAAAACAAAAATGTCTTATTTATTTCCTCGTAAAGAAATTAACTATCATGCTTGATTGTTTCTTTGAGTAATATCTCTATTTTGATGAAATTAATTATAAGAATTATATTTAATTACCATTCCTTCATCAATATGTTGTTTGAAAAATTCATGCCATACAGTTTTAGAGTACTACTTATTAATGTTATAATTTTCATAATGATGTGTCATTAACAGTTTATTATGATGTATTAAATTTAATCCTTGATTCTTGAGTATTTAAATATTAAAACTTGACTTTTATGAACAATATACTGTTTTGATGGAAGTTGATGAAAGTTTATTTTTCATTACCAATATGAGAAAATTGATTTTGAATGCATTAAATGAATAGTTTTCTTTGTGGTTGCCTAAGTGGCTGGTTATTTGTGTTATATTTTTCTTTGTGGTTGCCTAAGTGGCTAGCGATTTGTACATTTTCGAACGATCATTATCATTGTCGATGACATACCATATGCATCTTGTGGACGCCTAGTGGCTGGTAGCATCCTTTATCATTGTCATGACATACCATATGCATCATTATCATTGTCAGACATCCTCATTGATGAATACATTATTAGGTGCAAAGGCATTGGTAGCATCCTTTAATTATGAGGATATCGATGAATGACCTCAACCCAAGTGAGAAACTTGAGGAACACCGTAAGTATTCTTGGGTAAAAATCTCAGATTTCAACTTGTATAGTCGATTGTAGGTAAAGAATTAAAAAAGAGATAATGTGTCATCAACTTATTGGAGTGTGTTTAAAGAAGTGTGTTAGACCTAGTTCATATCATGCTAATACATTATTGCAACATGTATTGAACCAACTAAGTACCATGATAATATTGAGATGAGCAAAATAGAAAAAAACATGAAAATAATTTTTTTAATTTTTTATAAAATTACATTTTTACTCCTTTATCTTATTTAATTGTAATAATTTGATTTTTCCCTGTTAAATTTTATCTAAATTAATCTTTATGTTTTAAAAACTTAACGAATTGGTCTTTTAATTATATATTTAAAAAAAAATGTTGATACTTCAAGCCACATCAATTTAATTTTAATAGTTTTTTAAAATAAATAATAATAAAACTATCATCTTCATCCCTTACATCATCATCTACGTAAAAAACCTAAATAAATAAATAAAACTCCAAATTAAAAAAAAAAGAAAATCGTAAATCAACCAAACTCATCAAAAAACCATAACAAAAATCACACACACAATTCAGATCCTTAAAAAAAACATTATTTTCTTCTTTTTAGTGAAAATCAACTCATTTTTAGTTTCATCTTCTTCTTCACAATCTCCTAAACATATTTCAGAAGATACCCAATATAATGTTAGAAGAAACAAAAAACATAAAGGAGAAGAAAAGAAGGGGTGGAGGGAAATATGTTCAACACATAACCTATTGTTTTTGAATTTCGAAAAAACTATTTTAAAACTTATTTTCAATCACCGAAGACTATCAAGGTTGAGTTGTGGACTAAGTCGCTCTCTATAAATGTTCCGCGAAACTGTCCAAAATTATGCAATGCAGACTATCAAGTATCAACCAAAATATTCTTGGGATAAAATAGCGTAAGTAAAACTACAGGAGTTCTACTGTACGGTAGAAAATCGTTCTAGAATTATACCATCAATATGACTATAATTGCCACTCTAAAAATATGATACTTTACGACACAAAAACCGCTCTAAAACCTAAAGAACAGTGGTATTAGGATCACTCAAAAAATCGAAGGGACTACAACACAAAAATGATTCTAAAACCGAAATGACAACGATATTAGGAACACTCAAAAAAATCTAATGGAAAGAAAGAAAGTGGAGAAATGGTTCAGAAGTGCATCAAGAGAGAAAGTTGGGAATTGCATCCAACTTGGTGTATTTTTCACAAGAGTTTGACACTCTTTATATAGTGATGGAAGCAATCTGACATATGTAAATTATCCAATGTAGAACTTTAATATTTATAGAGTTGAAAACAATTCAATGTATGAAAGCTTTCTAATGTGGGACTTTAACAACTTTTAAATTCACAACACAACGGACTCTAATGTTCCAAAAAACCCCTACTTGAATTAATATATATATATATAATATATTTATGAATTAGCGTCAAATGCTTCTATAAGATTGTGCATTAATAGATGTGTTTTCTGATTTGAATATTTGTATAGTAAATAAGATTTAGATTCAACAAGAGTAACTCATAGTCTTGAACTCTATCTCTGATATCAAACCCACACACAACATTTTCATTAGGTGTATTCTCAAAAACTTGTGCATTAATAGCTCTATACGTCTATTCCAATATAGTGAATGCTCTAGCAATTATGTCTCGAAATACAATAGAAAACGGCTCCACTTCAACATTCACATAGGTGAGTCTATCAAGATTACTCCTTTAGCTAGGTACACTAGTCCACATAGATATAGATCTCATTAAGAGTTTCTATTATCTCATCATATCATCGCTTCAAAAATCATGCTTCTCTAATTTATAATAGCATGTTCATCTCATATCACTTCATGACTTCTTATTACCCACTAAACCTAATTAAGGGGATCTCTAGTCTTTTAGGTCGGATTACCATCATGATTGACTCATTGATGTATAGACAATAGTCTCACCCTTTTGGATGTGTTTAAGACTTTCTTTCTAGCTATTTCTTTCGTCAAATATCTGCTAAATTTTTATCAGTGTGTACATAATCCACTTTAACAGCTCCTTTGGAAAATAACTTCTAATTATGTTGAGCTTGCGATGTATCTGTTGTCTCTTATCGTTGTAATAACAATTCTCAATCTTTGCAACAACTGCGGTATTATCGCAATGGACCAACACAGTTGACATTGATTTTTCCCATAAAGGAATCTCAACTAGAAAACACCTCAACCAACTCACTTCTTCATTAGCGGTTACTAATGCTATCATTTTAGACTCCGGAGTGGATTTAGCAAATATCTTTTTTTTTCTACGATTTCGAAGATACAACTCCACTTGTTATGCTAAATATATAGACACTAGTTACTTTTGAATCATATGAGAAAGTGTTTCAATCAACATCACTGTAAATCATTAAGGACGACAGAAATTATTGATAGTGTAATTCAAGAGTCATAGCCTTTTAAGATTATCCAAAACTGTTGTTGTGTGCCAATGCTCTAGATATGGGTCAATGCTCTATGGTAGGTCTATTGGTAAATATGCCACAATAGTCCCAGACGTATGTAATGTCGGGTATAGTACAGGCAATGTCTATAATGAGCTGCCAATGATGCTCACGATATTTAGTTTGCTTAACCAGCTTTCTTTAGGGTTTTTGAAAAGTTTTCACATATGATGTGTAAACAAGGTTTACATTCAAAGTATTTATATTTCTTTTAAGATCTTTCAACATAGTAAGATTGATCCAAAGAAATTCTCTTTTCGACATATAATAATGATTTTGGGCAAAATGATTTACTCTTGCTCTCCAGTTGACATTGATTTTGTTTCATGATTAAACGATTCTCAACTAGCAACCATCCTCAACCATCTCGGGTTTTTCACTAGCGGTTGTTTAGTGTTTATCAATTTCAGACTCCACAGTGGATTGAGCCAATATCTTTTGTTTATTCGATTTCCAAGATATAGCTCCACCAGCTATGCTAAATATATAACCACTGGTATCTTTTGAATCACATGACAAAGTGTTTCAATCGACATCATTGTATCATTTAAGGACGCAAATAAATCTTTGATACTGTAATCATTGTATCCTTTTAAGATATCTCAGACCTCTCTCGATTGCGTGCCAATACTCATAATCATTTTTATTAGAAAGTATAGTAAGAACAATCGTCAATAAAAGTGATAAAATAATATTTTCCATTTCTAGTTAAAGTCTCATCAAATTCACAATCATCAATAAAGACATTTTATTAATTTCAACATTTAATTTAAACATGTATTTGTCGCGTATCATTTCCTAATAAAAATATCATTATTAGAAATTATGTACAAATATGCCCCTATAGACTGAGTAACCTCTTTCTTATTCAAAAGAAAATCAGAAACAAGATTGTTTTCTTATCTCTGGAGGCGGGTTATTAGACTCCCTAGAGATTTTTTTTGTTTGTCTTAAGTCTGAGAGAATTTTTGAAATTCATCTAAGTTGGGATTGTGTGTCAATAATAACATCAATTTGAAATTGTTCATCTTAAGTCATACCTTCAAAGATGATCTCATGAGCTATCTTTTGAATTTCATGGGATTGAGCCTCTACATATCTCCCATCGATCATCTGATACTTGAGGCATCGACTCACAACATACTTTTTAGCCTTAGCTTCATCGGTATCATATTTCTTCTTCAGAGCATCCTAAACATCTTTAGCAGTATTGACGGAACTGTAGTAGTCATCAGTAAGCCCATTAAGAATATAGTTCTTGTAGAGGTAATCATTATCCTCCCACCGGATTAATTCCACAACTTTCTTATCATTTTATGTTTGCTAAGTTGTTCTGTGATCACTGAAATTTTTTTAATCAGAATATTGACAATCTTTTTCATAGTTAATAAATATAGCATCTTTTGTTGCCGTTGAAGTGACATCCTTCAAAATGAGACAGCTTATTGAAATAAAAACAATATAACTAAAAAATGACCGCAGTTTCCGCCAGAACTAGCATCTCCGAGCTTAAACTCTGTCGTGGCGCACCACCCCATGGGGGGCCATGTTTTTTCTCTCTTCCGTCTTACTTCTATTTTGTTTCTTCGATCGATTAAATTTCTCTAATTCGATTATTGGCATTTCTTGCCTATATTTTCTATGTATTCCTAACTTTTTCTTTTCACCTCCACACGCACTTCTAGACATAAAAGAAAATAATATATTTGTCTTCTAAAAATACCATTATGGGTTCCCTAAACTCAATTATTTAACACATGGAATTATTTATGTGTAAGCTAACCGTTCCTCCCCCAATTCACGTAAAATAATATATTCTTTTGACACAAAAACCATGTGCAATATATTAAATAGGACTTTGTAATTACTATATTTTAAAACTAGTATCAGATGAAATATAAAATATAGGACTTTGTAATTATATAGAAGGAAAATGTTGACTAGCATGCTGCTAATTCAGAATACTTATTTTTGTCTTATATTGTATATGGAGCTTAACCCAAATCCTCTCTTTGATAAAATTAATTGATAATTGAAGTTATGATATAATAATGTTAAATTGATTGTATTTTTGTTAAAATTAACAGTTGATAGTTTAAAACTTAATAATAAAAAGATATTTCTAATGAAATAAATTTACAACTAATTAAAATTTAAACTACTAAAATAAAATTTAATTTAAATCTGATATAAATTTTTTAACTTATATTATCATTTTATTATATCAAATAAAATAAATAAAATATTTACAATATAATATTTTAAAAATTAAATTATTTACAAATTAATTTAAATTATAATAAGAAAATTATTTATTAATATGATATAATTTTTATTTATTTAACTAGTTTATTATTTAAATTATAAGAAGAATTTATTTTAAATTTTTGTACTTTAAATTATTATTTAATTAAAATTATCTATAAATTTATCAATTAAACATTTTATAAATAATAATTTTATTTAATTTAAAAAAAAATATATTAATTGTTATTTTAAATTATAATAATCAAATTATAAAGGGTAACAAATAATTTTAGTTACAATAATAAAGATAAAATTGAAGAAAAAAATGATAAAACTAAACTACTTGAATAAAAACGTTATAAACTAGAAACTTATAAATCACTGTTACCAATCAAAGCCAAAATAAATTAAGCACGTTACTATTCAATTATAATGTAATTATAGTTTTTTGAACATATGGACTTTAATTATTTAATCAAAGCTTACAATAAAAGAAAAAAAATGTTTTGTACGTTCAAAAACTACAAAGGACATGTGGCGGTGTAAAATCGACGACACCATTTAAATAAAATTGTGTTTCGTCTAAAATCGAAAAATTATAAGTAATAAATTAATAATTAATTTTTTATCATAATTATGATTATTATGCAATTAAAAGTTAATATTAAACTATTATTTTATTATTTATTAACGATTAATATTACTTATTTTATTATTCAAAGTAGATTTTTCATTTTAGAGAAATTTAATCCATTAAATCACACATACTATATTACTCTCACATTTTTAAAATAATTGTTCTATTTAACTATTTCACACAAAAAAAAACAAAAAATTGAATAATACAAACTTAATATTATGGTCATCTTACACAACATCAAACTTGTTACATTGATGTAAATTATGGGGTTCAATATGTATGTTCAAGCTTAAAAGGACTAAAGATAAATATTGTAACTCAATTATATGAGATACAAAAGGCAAACCCGTCAACACAAACACAACTAGTATGTTCATCCAACATCATATTGTTCATTTTTACTGGATTTTAACTTTCAGTAGTGTAAAATACACTATCAAATTTTGTTTTTGATAATGTATCCGAGGCAGATGGGCAAACATAGGGGTTGACCCAATTCTTTTTTAACAATTATACATTGTTGCAAATTATGGGTTTTTTTTTTTATTCACGTAAAATATCAATTTTTGACGAAATCAAGATTTCTTATATATTTTTACTGGTAATAAAATTGAAATCAAATCGCACATAAAATAAATCATTAAAAGAAAATAGATTGATTTCTTAAAAATGACAATTTAATTTAAAAAAAAATAAGAATCAATTGTTGATATTATTTGTACATTCATAATCAATCATATATTATTCTATTATCAACCATTCATTTATTCAGTTTATTATATTCTCATTTTATGAGTCAAAATCTTAAGAAAATAATATGGCAGTGAAAGATGAATTTGTGTAACAAAATAAGAGGGTGGTTGGATTTGGGCAAAGAGCAGTAACAGATATTGAATCATAAGGGATGAGAGGGGCAAGAGGGAGAAAGATGGTGGATAAGGGATTGTGTGATGAAAGTTATATATACTTTCATTTTTTTATATGATTAATCCAAGACTTTTGATTATATTTTAAACAAATCTATTGGTATATAAAAGTGGTATATTTTATTCTAAAAAAAATGAGTTAATTCTATTATGAAAAATGTTAACAAGTATGAAAAAACACTTG